>JANIVK010000088.1:0-30460 GCA_030555795.1 Entelexis sorbosivorans | reverse complement strand
CCAGCGCCGGCGCGGCGCGCGACGCGGCGTGCGACGCCGACGAGAGCGCGCGCATTTGCTCGGCGACCTGCCGCGGCATCTCGAACACACGCATTGTCTTCTCGTCGCCGGCGCTGACGAACTGCGTAGCCGAGACGGTGCAGCACGCGACCATGTCGTAGCCGTGGATCTGCGGCCGGCCAAGCTCCCACATCTGCGCCGCATCCACGTACCACAGGCGCGTAGTTTGGTCCAGCGACGTCGTTAGCAAGCATGCGTCATTCAGCCACTGTGCATCCGTGACGGTCTTGAAGTGCCCGCTCGTGCCTGGCCGCAGGTCCCATGCTTGGCGCGACCACACGCGCCACGAGCCCGTGCGCGTGACCGTGGCCACGGAGTCGGCAAGCCACAGGCCGGTCCAGAACCCGCCCGACGTGCCCGTGGCCGTGGACGCGCCCCACGTGGACACGTCGCCGAGCCGGAAGTTCGGCGTCCACAGCTCGGACTCCTCGGACTCCCACACAATGAGTGACGAGTCCGCCGACGCCGAGAGCAGCGCGTCCGTCTGCGTGTCCCAGCTCACGCTGACGACCCAGTCGTCGTGGCCCATGAGCAGAGCCTCGAAGACGACCGTCCACTCGGCGACGGTGTGCTTCGTCGTGAACAGCTCAGCGTCCTCGGCCACGCCTTTCGTGAACAGCTCAGCGTCCTCGGCCACGCCTTTCGTGAACCGCCACAGCCGAATATAGCGTTCTTGCGAGGCCGACGCGAGCAGCAAAGAGCCATCCTTGTCTTGCTTGAAGCTGAAGGAGCGGACCCAGTTCTCGTGGCCCTCCAGCACGGTGCTCTGCATCGTGTCGAGCGTGTACACGAAGAGCTTCCAGGCCGTGCCACCGATGACGAGCAGGTTATCATGCAAAGCGACACACAGAGCATACCCTTTCACGTCAATTGCCGTCTTTGTGTTCGGGTCTGCGTCCGTGTAGACATACACGCGCCCGTCAATGCAGCCGACGGCCGTGCGGTTCGCGTGCGCGTCAATGCAGGTGACAGAGCGCTCTAACTCTGTGAAGACGTTTAGTACGTCTGTGTACGTGTACACGAGTCCCGCCTCGGTGCCAATCCAGAGCACGCCGTCGTTAAGCGCGACGCCGGAGACGTGGCCCTGCAGCGTGGCCACAAGTTCGACGTCCGTCGTCCCCGGAGTCCACGCGACGAGCCAGTTGCCGCTGCCGAAGTAGACGACATTGTCCCTCACGACTGCGCACTGCGGAGCAGGGTTCGCGGCCGCAGCGAGCATGGTGTCCAACGCAGCGGCTCTAACTTTTTTGTTTTCAGGGCGAGGTCACTGCTCGGAAACCCCTGCCCGGACCACAAATGAGAGAGCGGTTGGCGCGGCCTCGTCCATATCCAATTGCAAACGGTAGCCAGCGAGCCAAGGAAACAGCTAGCACTTCATGCCTACTAGTGACCTACTTACGCATGCGTAAGGACCGGAATCCGGTCGCATGAATGCCCGGGCCAGCAGCCGCGGCGGCACTAGGAAACGCGCGCAAGGGTCATGCCGCAGGCGCGTGTGGGGGGGGGCGCAGGCGTGGGCCATCCGCCTAAAGCAACCGGCAAATCGGCACACTACTTGAGCATGTGAACATTGAGCCGCGCTGCTCAACTTATCGGATCGTGGCGTCGCTAACGGTCCAATGGACGGCGCACTTAATCAATTATTCCTCTGCAGCGCCACCTGCATATTCACCGGCGGTTGAGCGGGCTGAGGCGGCCGGAGCTTGCCTCGCCAGTCAGGTGTCCCCCGCCTTGTGCTGCAGTTTGCTGCAGCGGCCATGCAGCAGCGCTTACGACACGGCACTACCCGCAAGCGAGCAAGCGAATCAGCGCACCGCCGCAGAACGGCCCATTGGGGCTCCTATCGTATTGCGTGCAGGGTGGCCTGCATATTCAATGATCGCGGCGGGTGAAAAAAGATGGCACAATTTATGCATTCGGCAGCTCACACGCATTCGGCAGGTCGCAGATATGCGCAAACTGCCGGCCGCGCACGGCCGTGCCGAGCGCGCCTAGTCAGCGGCGGCGCAGCCGACACACTCTATATTACTCAGAGGTTTATTTTATTTAAGCCATGCTTTGGCGCTACTCCGGGCCTAGCCAGTGCGAGCGCGCGGTCTGTCTGCGGTCTGTCTCGTGATACTGGAGGACCGGTGTCGCACGCACATGCCTTGGCGCATACATGAGCGCCGGCGCTAGCAAGGCTAGGGCGCATCACATGTCGGCGCTCGCCGGCGTGCCACTCTGCTCCTGCAGCGCCCGCCGCCGATGAGAGGCGTCTCCACGCCAATCACTGTGGCCATTGACTAAGCAGAGAGGCAGGCTCAGGCGCGAGGGTCTCAGCCCACACCGCACGCAGTGCTTGCAGAGGGTTTGCGGCCACACAACAAACAATTAAACGAAGCTAGGTTTCGGCTAGCGTCGGCGAGGCCTTAGTTCGCAAGGCGGCGCAGGCGTTGCGCCGTAGATTAGTGCGCGGGTCAAAAGCGCCGCCTGCTACTCAGCATGCGTGCTTGCTGTGCCGGACCGCGCAGGATGCCGCCCTCGCGAACCGACTATGAACTCAATGCGGAAACGAGCAGGTTTATGGTCCAGCGTCGTGACACGCCCTCATGCCAGTACAGGTACATTAGGAGGGTTGGGGTACAGAGAAAAAAACCTGTGACAAAAATCCCGCCTACGGCCGGGCCGAGCTGGGGCCGCAGTGCTAAGATGAAAGCGCAGGATCTACGTGCCGCTTATCTAGATACGTTTTCAATAATGAATGTCGGTAACTAGCAGCCAGCTGCTGCGTATGCTAATAAATAATGCTCCATATATATTGCGTGCAGGAATGCGAGAATTTAGCGGGCAAGGCCGTGGCATGCCGGGCTTGCTCAGGCGGATGACGTGATCGGAATTTGCCCGGCGCCCCGCACCTGACTCGACACATATCTGCAGAAAAGTATGCAGATCTGCGAGATACCTCAACCCTGACTTCCCCATTGGGAGACGCCCTAGTTCCTCCGGCACAGGCTGCTGATCATTGCTGGGGCGTTGGCTACGGCGGGCTTTGCTGGTATATATAGCGCACCTACACCCGGATCCGAAACGATCAGGATCGAACCAACCACTCCGTCGTCCACCCAGCCACCCGCCATCGATAATGCAGCTTTCGCTTTACTTCCCGCAGCTTCTGCTTCTCGGTGACTCGATCACTCAGGAGTCCGCCGAGGTTCCGAACGGCATTGCGCCGGCGCTCCAGAAGGAGTACGTGCGCAAGTACGACGTCGTGAACCGCGGCTTCACGGGCTACAACACGGAGGACTACCACGAGATCATTGGCCCCGTGCTTAATGGTGTCGGCGACGCCCCCATCGACTGGAGCGTTGTTTTCCTCGGCAACGAGGACGCGCAGACCACGAAGGAGCTCCACGTTCCCCTGAGCAGCTACAGCGCGAACCTGGAGTCCATCGCCACGGCCGCGCTCGACAAGTCGAACAACGTCGTCATCGTTGGCCAGGGTATTGTCGACGAGGACCGCGCTAACGCCACGAACAAGGACTTCTACCTGTACAACCGCGCTGCGCGCAGCGTTGCGAAGGAGCTTGATGTGCCCTTCGTTGACCTGTGGAGCGTGTTCCGCACGTACCTGAACGAGAGCGGCTCGCTGAACCCCTTCACGTTCGGCAGCAACGGCAGCGGCGCGTCGAACACGTCCTTCAACCTCAGCGGTGCCGCCAACCGCACGGGCGGCCTGAACGCCAAGTTCGCCGACTCGTCGAACTCGACGAACCTGACTGCGCCCGCGAACAGCTCGCTCTCGAACTCGAGCTCCTCGTCGAACAGCACGCGCTCGAACAGCACGAGCAGCCGCACGAACTCGACTCGCGGCGGCCGCAGCAACAGCAGCAGCAGCAGCAGCAACAGCAGCAGCAGCAGCAGCAGCAAGACGTACATTGGTGCCAAGGGCAACCCGGAGAACAGCATCCTGGCTACGCTGTTCACGGATGGCCTGCACTTCACGGATCTCGGCTACCAGCTCTACTTCCAGGCCCTGAACAAGGTCCTGAACGTCACGAACGCGACGCAGGTTCTGCCTGACTACCAGAAGATCAACAGCACGGAGGTGCTGCCCAACGCGCTCGTCGAGGCCTACGTGTCTGGCGCGAACGCGACGGCTCAGCGCTGGCTGAACATCTCGCAGTCCAGCTAAATGTCGTAGCATGTGTGCTACGCTGTTTTACTGATACCTCCTGCATTGCTTGACATAAGTCGACACGGGCCCGGCGTCGAGTCGGGTCTCCGGCATTCGTCTGCATCCCCGCATTTCACTAGTTGTGCGAACCTGTAAAATTGGCCGGGAGCATAGCCGCGCTCCAACTAACGTACACTCCTTAATTTATTGTGATCAAGCGCAGTAGTTGTTAATATTAGAAAGAAACCCAAAATTCGAATATTCTCTCCAACCAAAACAACAACATCAGGCAAGAACTCAATAACAAAGCAAGCGGCGTGAGCGGAAAAAAAGAGTACGAAACGAGCAATGAAGCGTTTCGTACATAGGCCACTGGAAAAATAGAGCGCTGCGAGCTGCAACAACTACGAACTAGCAGCAGAACATGCTTGGCACAGGAAGCGCGCGCGAGCTACAGAGACTCCTCAAACTCTCCGCTTGAGTCGCGGCTCATTTTTCAGAGTTCGAACTCATCGTCCTCACGCGAGGGCGTACCGAGTCCACAAACATGCATGCACAGAGCATGCTGCACGACTAGGCATTTCAGAATCACGAATCTTGAATCGAAGCGCACTGACCAGCAGCGGCTTGGCCCGCGTCCAAACCAGCGACCGCTATATATATCCCTACGTATTATCTAAACAGCCTGCACCCCTTAATTAAAGAGACGTGTTTCAGACACGCGTTTTCCCACGTGGAGCGCGTCTGCTGACTGACAGGTGGGACTGCCTAATCGGGCGGCGCGCCTTAAGCGAGCCTCCTTCGTTGGGCCAGCCTGGCGAGCGCGGGCTGAGCCGCCCTGTGGTTAATTAAGCCTCGAGGCGCATTAGCTGCGGGGCTGAAGGGGCGAAGGCTTCAAGTGCCTTGTATCTACTTGGAAATTAGTGGCACGTAGTCTGTAGAGCTTAAATCAAGAGAACAGTTAGTTAGGCACCGGCAAGCGTGCAACAGACGCGACATTCTTGAGCCGAACCATGAGTAGAAAACGAATGGCGAGCTGAGGTGCTTGCGGCCCTCACGACGTGCTCACAGCCCAACAGCGTGACATGTGTTTTAGCTCCAGCATTGTGCTGATGCGGGCCTGGCCCGGCCCAATATAGCATAAGACCGCTATTAGCATACAAAAATTAGTGTTCAGAGGCGCTCTTTTTAATTTGTTTTTTTTCTGGAGTGCGCCTCCACGCATGTACATCCTCGTTATTGCTGCTGCGTCGCCGGCTCGCCCGCCGGCGTGTTGCGCGGGAAGTTGTCCGTGACGCAGCCGCGCGATGCGTCCGTCACGAGCTTCGAGTACTTCGCGAGGGTGCCGCGCGTGTAGCGCGGAGCCGGCGCCGTCCATTTGGCGCGGCGCTCGGCCAGCTCGACCTCGGGCACGAGCATGTCGATGCTGTTCTTCTCCGAGTCAATGATGATCCTGTCGCCGTTCTTCACGAGCGCGATGGGGCCACCGACGGCAGCCTCGGGCGTGATGTGGCCAATGAGGAAGCCGTGCGAGCCGCCCGAGAAGCGCCCGTCCGTGAGGAGGGCCACGTTCTTGCCGAGGCCGTAGCCCATGATCATGGAGCTGGGCTTCAGCATCTCGGGCATGCCCGGGCCGCCCTTCGGGCCCTCGTAGCGGATGACGACGACCGTCTTCTCGTCGCGCTTAATGTCGCCCTGCTCGACGGCCGTGATGAAGCTGTCCTCGTCGTCGTACACCTTGGCCGTGCCCTCGAAGCGCAGGCCCTCCTTGCCCGTGATCTTGCCGACGGCGCCCTCGGGCGCGAGCGAGCCGCGCAGAATCTGCAGGTGGCCCGTCGCCTTGAGCGGGTTCGACACGGGCTGCACAATCGGCTGGTTCTCGGGCAGGCCCGGCAGGTCGGCGACGGTCTCGGCGAGCGTCTTGCCCATGACGGTGAGGGTTGAGCCGTCGAGGATGCCCTCGGACAGCAGGAACTTGATGACGGCGGGCGTGCCGCCGTACTTCTGCAAGTCGGCCATGACGTACTTGCCCGACGGGCGGAAGTCCGACAGGAGCGGCGTCGAGTCCGAGATGCGCTGGAAGTCGTCGATGGTGAGGTCGACGTCCACGGTGTGGGCAATGGCCAGCAGGTGCAGCACGGCGTTTGTGGAGCCGCCCGTGGCGATGATGTATGCGATGGTGTTTTCGAACGCCTTGCGCGTCATGATGTCGCGCGGCTTGATGTTCTTGGCCAGCAGGTTGCGCATGACCTCGCCAACGCGCAAACACTCCTCGGCCTTCTCCTTCGACACGGCCGGCGCGCTCGACGAGCCGGGCATCGACATGCCGAGCACCTCGGCCGCCGACGCCATTGTGTTCGCCGTGTACATGCCGCCGCACGCGCCGGGGCCGGGGCAGGCGTGGCGCACGGTGTCCTGGCGCACCTCCTCCGTGATGCCGCCGCCGACGTAGGCGCCGTAGCTCTGGAACGCGCTCACGACGTCAATGACCTCGCCCTTGATGGAGCCGCACGTCCCCTGGCCGGGCAAGATCGTGCCGCCGTACACCATGATGCTGGGTCGGTTGATGCGGCCCATGCCCATGAGCACGCCAGGCATGTTCTTGTCGCAGCCCGGAATCGAGATGTTTGCGTCGTAGTGCTCGCCGAGCGTCTGCGTCTCAATCGAGTCGGCAATGATCTCGCGCGACTGCAGCGAGTAGCGCATGCCCTTCGTGCCCATCGAGATGCCGTCGCTCACGCCAATCGTGTTGAACTGCATGGCCTTCAGGCCGGCGCGGTTCACGCCCTCGCTGACCTTGAAGTTCAGGTCGAGCAGGTGCGAATTGCACGGGTTGCCCGTCCACCACACGCTCGAGACGCCGACCTGCGCCTTGTTGAAATCGTCCTCCTTGAAGCCGGTTGCGTAGAGCATGGCCTGCGAAGCGCCCTGCGACTTCGGCTGCGTGATAATTTTGGAATGGCGGTTCAGCTCATCGCTGGAGTACGCACGCGTACCCAAACTCCGCCCGGCATTGCGACGCGCGGCAGTTCTCAGCATATTGTTGACACACGAATTTTTCAGGTCCACTAAGGCTGGCTCATATAAGTCGCGCTGGTGTGACTAATTCGTGATCGTAATTCGCACGGCCGTCATTGGCTAAGCCCGCGCCCGCTGCGCGGAAGACATGGCTCGACTGCCGGCGTAGACGGCTTCCTAGAGCCGCAATTGCTTGGAAACAACTGTTCGCAGCCGTGGGGCGCAAACTGCGCTGGGCGCGCGAGCGCCGCACGCCCCTGATGCTCAGAATCGGCGCGTATTCACACTCAACGCCGCTCAAAGTTGTTCGCACCGCCAATCAATACTATAAAAATCGTATATTCAGTCTGTGCCGGCGCCGAGCTAGCCGCTAAACTCGAAGTGGACGCCGCCGGTGCCGGTGCGGTTACGGCGTGGTGCGCGCCGATCGCGGCATGTGACTAATGACAGCGCTCGCGTTAACAAGAGTAATGAAGCGCCGTCGTTGTGAGCCGCCGGCATGAACTCATTGGGCACGCCGCACGCCTGCAGTGGATGCGCCAACATACGCGCCTAGCTACTCAAGAAGTTCCAAGTTTTATGCACATAAGGCGGACGAATTGGCGGCCGCAACGCGGCGCGGCACACTTGCGCGCATTATCTATACTGCTAGACGCGCCAGCAACGCCGCACAGGCTCAATTCTGCCTCTCCTTATATATTGTATGCCCGCCAAAAATTCGTGTGTGGACGACGACGCAGTGCGGCTCAAGTGCGAACAAGGCTCGTCTTCGTGCTGCCGTGCGGGTCTCTGCCCCACATGACATGCGTCGCAGCATCTCATTTAGATTAAGCGCTGGGTGCCGTCACATGCACGTAATCGCGTGCTCCCAGATACTGCTGCATACGCGCGTGCGCCGCGACGGCGGCTGGCAAGCAAGGGGCTCGAGTGTTTTACATTTTCTAACTTCTGAATTCTTGGGCACTGCATCCGCATTTTCCGCTTTCGACCCGCAGACCCCACTAACTCTAGGCTACAGGCAGGATCTGCATGCTTTGGAGGCACGAGGAGGAGAGGGGGGAGGATCATTGCATCACACTAATCTGCGCTGGATAAGAGCGCAGCCGCCTAGCGACATGACGTCGTGCCACGGCGGTGATCCCGTGGGCCATGCGCGTAGTCGTGGCCCTAAAGCGTCTGCTCGGTATGTGGCTCTCAGCTCTTTGTTTTGATTAAGAAACACAAACAGTATGCATGGATATGCATGCCAGCCAATTAGGGCAGGGGCGATTCATGCAGTTGCAGTGCAGCGCGGTAATCGGAGGGTCCTCGTCATGACCATGTCGCAGAATCGCGGTCGATGCGTTCTCCGCACGGCGAGTCATGCGGCAGCAGCAACGAGCACTACATGTATAACGCCGTGGTGTAAGCGTTTGAGGCCGCCCGAAATCACGGGCCAGAGCCGAGGAAGCGAGCGCTGCGCAGGGCACGCAGGCGCACATACCCCGCCTCTATTTATTGCATGATCAGGTTCCGGATTCGGAATCTTGAATCATTATTAATAAGAAGGGTATGCCGTGGACGCAGGGCAAGGATGATCTCGGAACACAATTCGTTGCCAGGGAAGCACTTGCGGCTACGCAATTGCTTCAGTGCCGCAAGCACATGTCGGTTACATGAGGCAGGCCGCGCGCGTGGGAATTTGCCGAACTCCGGTGCAAGCCTCCTCCACTTAGTCGATTTACTTAGAATTAGTGCAGCACGGGTTATCTAATGAGCGCGGCAGCGCTTGCCAACTGCTTAGGCTCCAGAAGATCGTGCCGGTCGCACGCGCGGAACACACATACTCGTGACGGCGTAGCGAGCCAGGCCAGGCCGTTCATGCGACGGACGCGTGCATCCGCGAAGCGGCTAGGCCCCAGGGTTTGTCTGGGAAAATAAAGGAGCGGGCCTTAAAGTGGCAGCATAGCGCCGCGTGCTGGCGCCTGGGCCCCATGTCGCCTGGGTAGATCCCTTCGTCGTGGTCTGACGCGGCGGGGCAAGGGTTGACCGCCAAGCTTGCCATGCGTGATATCGTTGTCCTGCGGTGCATCATTCTTCATCTCTGCGGGTGTGGTAGGGTAGGCCTTGGAGAGGCGGGCCGACGATATGTCCGGCTGCGGAGCACGGGGACCAACTACAGCGCATGCCCGTGCGTACAAGGTTTCCCGGAATATGCGGACCAGGCCGCCAAGGAACCCATTTTCGACCGAGCGCGTCTCTAGCGTTTGCGTCCCGGCCGGACCCTCAGGCCACGCGGGTGTATGCAGGGTAAGGTGCGCGAGGGGCGAGGGCAAATTGCATCTTTGATTAGAGCATTCCCTTTTGGGCGACGCTGCGCGCGGCAGCAAGCGCTGGCAGTGGGCTGCATAACGATTAGCTCAGCAAGCGTTCTCACGTTATAACCATTTAAGCATCGACTCCCCCTCGCCACACCCAGGTTCTCTGTTGCCTTAGACCATGCATCGCACGTATTCGCTGAGAGCTGCTCGCGCGCCGACCGCGCAGGATCTGCAGACCCCTCCTCCCCCGCCGTCTTCGACGAAGACGAACCGCTTCTTCGGCAAGGGCTCGCTGTCGCACTCGCTGCGCCGCTCGACGGCCGGCTCGTTCGGCCCCGAGCTGGCGCGCCGTCTGGCTGTGCTCGTGAAGATGGAGAAGAACGTCATGCGCTCCATCGAGCTGGTTGGCAACGAGCGTAAGGAGGTTGCCAAGCAGCTGTCGTTCTGGGGCGAGGGCTCTGAGGACGATGATGTGAGCGACGTGACGGACAAGCTCGGCGTGCTCATCCACGAGATCGGCTACCTCGAGGACGCGTACATTGACAAGTACGACATGTACCGCGTCACCCTGAAGAGCATTCGCAACATTGAGGCCTCCGTGCAGCCGAGCCGGGACCGCAAGCAGAAGATCACGGACCAGATCGCGCACCTCAAGTACAAGGAGCCGAACTCGCAGAAGATTGTTGTGCTTGAGCAGGAGCTTGTGCGCGCCGAGGCCGAGTCGCTCGTTGCCGAGGCGCAGCTCTCGAACATCACGCGCGAGAAGCTGAAGGCTGCGTTCAACTACCAGTTCGACTCGACGCGCGAGCACTGCGAGAAGATCGCGCTCATTGCCGGCTACGGCAAGGCGCTGCTCGAGCTGCTCGACGACACGCCGGTCACGCCCGGCGAGGTCCGCCCCAGCTACGACGGCTACGAGGCTTCGGAGCAGATCCTGCACGACTGCGAGGTTGCTCTGCGTGACTGGACGATCGACCAGGCCACCGTCAAGCCCTCGCTGTCCATCCGCCGCAGCGACGCCGGCTACCTCGACGAGGAGGGCCAGGAGTGGGACGCCTCGAAGGAGCCTGACACGCACGCCATCGACAAGGAGGTCGCGGCCTAAACTATTTCCTAAATCAAAGTATCTAATGTGGACTTAACCGTCTTTGTATCGAATAGTATTAGTAGTACCATTGAAATGAATCTGCTTCGCGCGGCGCCGGCGGCGCTGCGGCTGCTCGTACTGCTGCTCGCACTGCTGCTGCGACGGCGCCAGTTCCTGCCTGGGTGGTGGTGCTGCTCCCTTACGAAAGCATTTCGGGATGGGACTTTTGTGCTGCCCCCGGCGCACATGTCCCTCCAGGCCATCAAGTTCGACCGCGCCGCGCTGCGGCTGCAGGTCCTCGACCAGCTGAAGCTGCCGCACGAGACGCAGTACGTCGACGTGCGCACGGCCGAGGAGACGTTCGACGTCATCCACCGCATGGTCGTGCGCGGCGCGCCGGCCATCGCCATAGTCGGCATGCTCGGCGTGGCCGTTGACGTCGCGCAGTTCGCCGACGACGAGCGCGTAGCCGCGTACGTGGCGGAGCGGCTGCGCTACGTCGTCGGCGCGCGCCCGACGGCCGTGAACCTCGGCAAGGCCGCGGCGCAGATCGAGGCGCAGCTCGCGGGCGTGCCGCCCGCGCAGGTGCGCGGCCGGCTGCTCGACCTTGCGCAGGCGATGCTCGACGCCGACATTGCCGACAACCGCGCCATTGGCGAGCACGGGCTCGCGTACGTGCGTGCGCGCGCGCGCGCGCGCAGCGGCGATAGCAGCGGCGACAGCAGCGACAGCGAGAAAATCTCGGTCGTCACGATCTGCAACACGGGCAGCCTTGCGACGGCCGGCTACGGCACGGCGCTGGGCGTCGTGCGCTCGCTGCACGCGGCGGGCCTGCTCGACCGCGTGTACGCGCTCGAGACGCGGCCCTACAACCAGGGCGCGCGGCTCACGGCGTACGAGCTTGTGCACGACGGCATCCCGGCGACGCTCGTGACGGACTCGATGGCCGCGGCGCTCATGCGCCAGACGAGCAACATCCGGCTCGCCGTGGTCGGCGCGGACCGCGTCGCCGCGAACGGCGACACGGCGAACAAGATCGGCACGTACCAGCTCGCCGTGCTTGCGCAGCACCACGGCGTCGACTTCGTCGTTGCTGCGCCGACGACGTCCATCGACCTGGCCACGCCGAGCGGCAGCGGCATTGTTGTCGAGGAGCGCCCGGCCCGCGAGCTGACGCACATCAACGGGCAGGCCATTGCCGCGCCGGGCATCGACGTGTGGAACCCGGCGTTCGACGTGACGCCGCGCGAGCTTGTGACGGCCGTTGTGTCCGAGAAGGGCGTGTGGGACCCGCGCGAGAGCAGCGCCTGCCCGTGGCCCGCCGCCGAGCGCGAGTAGACAAGAGAGGGCTGCGTGGTGCCGAAACTTGCAGCGTGCGGCGTGCGGCGTGCGGCTCGGGGAATACGCGGCAATACACTTGCACAAGAGATGCACATACGTCGCAGCGCTTGTCTTTTTTTTTTTCTCTTTTGCACATACATCGCGCTGTTTGTCCCACTGTCTGCTCGCTTTGACGCAGCGCGCGCCGCCGAGGCAGCGAGCGGACTGAATGAATAGTTAATGCTAAAAGAGCCTTTACTAGCGCTAATTAATGTCTGTAAATGCTGAACTCGGGTTCGCCGCGGCGCGGCGCGGCCCATGCTAGAACAGCCCTCGCGTACGGTGCTATTAATGTCTACTACACTAGACCGACGCTCGCGGACGCGCCCGCGCCGGGACCGGCAGCGCCGGCTACTCTTGCTCGTCGATCTCGTAGCCGCCGTTGTTCTCGGGCGCGCCGAACGAGTCCGGGTGCGCGGCCAGCCACTTCACGTGCTGCTTCAGCAGGCGGCAGAGGCGGCCCGCGTCCTCGGTCTCCCAGTCGCGCGGAATGTAACCGTCCTTGAGCGCCCAGTCGCAGGTGACGCTCGTCATGGCGTTGAACATGCGCAGCTCGATGTCCTCGCGCGCGTGGATCTCGCGCTCGATGTTGTCCAGGTTGCCGAAGTAGCGCATTTTGCGCAGTGGCGGGTGCCCGCGCACCGTCTCGTCGTGGTTCTGCAGCATGTACTTCGCGTTCGCCTTGATCGAGTTCGCGTGCAGGGCAAAGAACCGCTCGGGCACGGCCTCGTTCTTCTCCACGAGGCGCGCGTAGTCCGTCAGCGGGTCGGGCTGCACCATGGCGTAGCCCTTGTAGCCTTCGGGCATGTGCAGGCCCAGCGTCACGGGGCGGCGCTGCGTCTGGTAGAACGGCTCGTCCACAATCGTGGCCGCGGCCGCGTACGTGTCCTTGTCGCCCTCGCCGTGCCCGTTCTGCATGATGAGCGGGAAGAACACGTCCGGGCCGAACAGGTTGTAGTACATGGACAGGAGCAGCGACTTGATGTGCCGCGACTTGCTCACAAACACCTGGCCCGACTCCGTGCTCTTGCCCGGCACGGCGCCCTCGCGGTCGGCCTGCAGCAGCGCGTCGCTGCTGGGGCTGCCGCGCGCGCGGCCGCCGAGCTTGCGGCCGACGATGTCGTAGAAGCGCGGGTGGATGTAGCGCGGCCAGTAGTCGCCGTTCAGGATCATGCCCGTGTCGGCGTAGAGGCGCGAGTCGAACACGGGCTCGAAGTCGTAGAGCGGCAGCGAGTCGGCGTCCATGAAGTACATGTCGTCGAAGCGCGAGGCGAGGATGGCCAGCGGCTTGAGCGCGTACTTCGAGTCGAGCTTCGCCGACAGCTGCTTGCCGTAGATCTGCTCGATGACGCGGCACGACGTCTTCAGCTTGGGGAACAAATCGTCGCAGAACTTCTCCTCGTACTCCGTGTTGTCGGCCATGAACACCTCGATGGGGATGTCCTTGTTCACCTCGCGCAGCCACTTGATCGCCGTGAGCACCATGGGGAAGTACTTGCCGCCGCCCGTCATGACGACGCCGCGGCCCGTGAACGCCTTCGGCACCGTCTGGCTCGGCAGCAGCTCCATGACCTTCTCGTGGAAGTACTTGATTTTGGACACGTCGTCGTCGTTCAGCTGCAGGTACATGCCGAGCACCGTCGACGTCGGCGGCATGTGGCCCTTGTCCATGAGGTCCGTGTCGCCCTTGATGTCGCGGTTGTAGCTCTTCAGCGGGCCGACGCCCGGGTTCAGCTCGGCGATCTGGTCCAGCACGCGCTGGATCGCCTCCATGCCGGACTTGTACGCGTCGAAGCCGCCCGCCGGCGCGTCCTTCAGCCCGTAGGCGTCAGCACCCTTTGCGTCACCGCTGCTGGCCTTCGTGTCACCACTGCCGGCCTTCGTGTCACCGCTGCCGGCCTTCGTGTCGCTGCCGGCCTTCGGCGCGTGCGCGTCGCCGCCCTTCGCGCCGCCGGCCGCGGGCTTGTCCGTCGCAACGGCCGCCTTCGTCGTGTACGACTTCGTGCCGTACGGCGGCACCTTTTTGGGCCCGCCGCCGGACAGCGGCCGCTCGGGCTCCTCGTCCACGGGCGGCCCCGCGTACGCCGAGCCCGCGTCGCCGCCCGGCTGCGAGCCCGCCGGCGCGTACAGCGAGCCCAGGTCCTGTGGCGCGTGCTTTTTGCCGAGGTACCATACGTTGCCCAGGATCACAAGCAGGAGCAGGACGCCGAAGAGCTTCCGCGGCGCGCGCACCATTCCCGTCATGTTGAGTCGTGTGTCAGGAACCGCCGGCGCTGGTTAAGGTCGGGCCATATTTCAGGCAGGCGTCACAGGTTTTCTAGGCCCCCCCCGCCTACCCGTACCCCGGGTAATTTAGGGTACGGGCGAGGCCTTGGGAACGCGTCTTCCCGGCGTTGCCGGTCGTCGATCCCCCGCGCGTCGCCCCCTGCAGGCTGCAGACGGCCCTCGCACGGGCCCGCCTGCTGGGCTCGCCAAAACACCAGCGCGCAAGCCGCGCCGCTGGCCGCTGGCCGCCACCTCCCCAGATCCTGCCCGGCCGCCGCGGCCCGCATGGCGCGTGGCGCGCAGGGCGTGCGGGCGCTGGCACCTGCTTGTTACGGCGCGCGCGCGAGAAGCTGCCTTTGGCAGACTGCGCTAGATCGGCTCGCGTCGAAAAGCCCGCCTCGGAACTGAGGGTTGGGTCCAGGTCGAGGGCAGGCCCGAAATAGCAGCTGTGCGATACGATACACGCCTGACTGGGCTGTCACCCGCGTGCAGGCCGGGCGTTGCCCTAAGGCGCCGCGCGCGCGCGGGGCCTGCGCGCGGGGGCCCTGGCGGCGCTGCTTCGTGATCAAGCAGTGCCATCGTCGGCGTCTGCCTGGCCGTGGCCGCGCGCCAGGGCTCTGATGAGGAGTCGCGGTCGCGGCCGCCGCACGGTCGCGCCCTTACCTTTATCTCGCTACTCGGACTTATCCATGCACCATCATCGCATTCCAGCTGCACTGCACGTCAGCGGTCCTGCTCGCGGCCGGCACGCCTATAAATAGGCCAGACGAGAGACGTCGGTCTGTCGCGCTGAGCAGCGCGCGCGCTCGGCGCGCGTGTCTCGTGCGCAACACGCGCTACGCGTGAGGCGCCCTTGCAGGGAGGGCCGTCACTCGCGTGCATACGCGCGGCCGCGCGCGAGCCATGTGAAGTATCTGCATTGTCTGCTCTCGTGGCCTGCCGGCGCTCGCGCGTGCGGCATTTTAGTTTTAATTGGCAACACGCACCACCCACCGCCTGGCTGGCCCGAAAACAGCTACGTCTGTACGCGTGAAGAAGCGGGCGGCCGAACGCGCGCCCAATGTGCTTTAATACATATGCTTAAATATTCGTAAACGGCGGCGGCGGCGGCGGTTGCGCGCGCCGGCGCGGGCGAGCCTTGCAGTCCAAACTGCCCGCGTTATCATGGAATGCAAACCGACGGCCATATGCCCGCAGCCGTCTACAGCTCTGGCGACGCCGGTGCCTGCGTGGCCTGGATCCGGATGGGCATTTGCAGCTTCGCGTACGGCCTGCCGCGTGCCGTCGGGGCTCTGGCTGCGCAGCCCGACGCGCACATACAGCCAGTGCTGCACGACGATGTTCGGCAGCGTGAGCGTCGGCGCCGCCGAGGCCGCGGTGCGCGCGCCGCTCACGACGGCCGTGATGTCGGCCTCGCGCGCGGCGCCAAAGTCCACGGGGAAGTCGATTTTGTGCGCGCTCAGAATGGGCACGCGCTGCGTCGAGGCGACAACGCGGCGCAGCGCGTCCACAGCCTCGCTGTGCAGCTCCACGCGCACGCAGTCCACGAGCAGCGCCGCGGCGGCCGGTTCCGTGCCGGGCTCCGTGCCGGGCGCCGGCGCGACGCTCAGCCGCAGCGCGTCCTGCAGGTACGCCGGGCCAGACCCAATGTCGACGTCCTGCAGCACGGCGTTCAACACGACCGGCGTCTCGCGCGTCGCCGTGTTCGCGCCCAGGTAGTAGCGAATGGCCGGCCACGGCCGCGTCGAGTGCTTCTCCCACGTGCCGACGTTCACCGGCGGCGAGGTGGCCGCCTCGGCGGCAGGCGCGGCGCGTGGCGCGCGCGCGTGCACAACCTGCACGGTCTGCCGGTGCTTGCGGTGCACGAGCGACGCCAGCTTCAGCACGCCGGTCACGGAGTACGCGACGCTGAGGCCGAGCCCGGGCGCCTCAGCCGACGCCGGCAGCGGCACGCCCTCGCACTCGTGCGGCACGGCGATCGAGAACGGCACGGCGTGCACGCCCGGCTTGAACTCGGACGCCTCTGCGCGCACGCACACGTCTGTCTTTGCGAGCACGAGCGACACATGGTCGACCTCGGGCACGGTCTCGAAGCTGCGGCCGTCCGCGCTGCCGCCGTACACGCCGCCCGCGGCGCCGTCGGGCCCAAACTCGCCGAATCCCTGGCCTGCGGGGTCATACACGCGCTTGTAGTGCGTGACGTTCCCGTGCAGCGCGGCGGCGCTGGCGAACTTGACCCAGATCTCCTGCACCGCGACGGGCTCCTTCGCCGTGCACGTCACGTAGAGCGTGCCCTCGAGCTGCGTCCCCGGCACGACCTGGCTCTGCGCAAGCTTTACTTCGGGGGTCACGCGCAGCACGCCGAACAGCATCGCGAATTGCTGGTCAACCGTCTCGCCGCCGCAAGACTGCGGGGTAAGGGCGCTGCGGCGCGTGACGAGTAATAGCGATAGCGCGCGCGCAGCGCGTTACATACACGCCGCCGCACGCACGACGCGCGCAACACACAGGCCACATTTCTGTGTCATACTCAATGCTGGCAAAATAATACACTAAGAAAGAACTTGGGCTGAAAGTAAGAGCGTCCACGCATCGCCGCGGCACACACAACAGCGGGCTTATCGCATCCTTGAGACGGCAGCTGCGCGGCCGCGGCGGCGCCTTGCGTAGCACACGCTGCCCGCTCAAGCACGCTACTATTATTACAACTACACAATAATCTCTTCGCAATGGCCTCCAGCCGTCTGACGCCGTATTAGCCCAAGGGGCTCCAAAATTCGGGGGCGCGCGGCGCGCTCTGTAGCCGTTCATTAAGGCATCAAGGCAGCGAGTGAGGCTGCAGAGCGCGAGCATGTGCCGCACTGGATCGCCGCGTACTTAGGAGGCAGGGCGAGGAAGCGCTCACGCCGCAACGGCGAGGATCGTGGCCGGTACCTTGACCTTCGTGTGCTCGACGGCCTGCTTCGTGCCGTCCGGGCTGCGGCTGCGCAGGCCGACGCGGATATGCAGCCAGTGCTGCACCTGCGTGTGCGGGAGGGCCAGGCTCGGCGCGACAGTCACGGGCAGGCGCGCGTCGCCGAGCACGCGCGTGATGTCGACCTCGCGCGCGGCCGTGAGGTCCACGGTGAAGCCGAGCTTGTGCAGGCTCACGAGCGAGTAGTGCGTGCGCGACGACAGCCGCAGCGTGCCGCTGACAGACGCCTCCGTGTAGAGGTCGATTTTGACGCAGTCGACGACGAGCGCGTCGGCGCACTCGGCCGCGGCGGCCACCGTCAGGCGCAGCGAGTCCTGCAGGCGCGCGGCCGCCGTAGGGCCCGCCGCCGTAGGGCCCATCACAAGCTCGCGCAGCATGGCGTTCAGCGTCACGTCGTGCTCGCGCGCGGCTGTGTTCGCGCCGAGCATGTGCCGGATGCGCGGCGCGAGCCGCGTCGAGTCCTTTTCCCACGTGCGCACGGTGACGCTGGACTGCACGGCCGTCTCCGCAGGGCGCGCCTCGGGCTTGGCGCCGACGACGGCGACGGGCCGCTTATCCTTGCGCACGACGAGCGGCGCGAGCTTGAGCGTGGCCGTGACGGCGTAGCGCGCGACAAGGTGCAGCTCGGGCGAGTCGAACGACGGCGGCAATGCGACGCCCTCGAACTCGTACGGCACGGGAATCGTGAAGGGCACGGCGTGCGTGCCCGGCGTGAACTCGGTCGGCTGCGCGCGGATGCAGAACTCCGTGCGCGCGACGGGCACGGACACGGACGTCGACGCGTAGTGCGTGCCAAACGCCTGGCCCGTGCCCTGCCCGGTCGTGTCCGAGTTCGCGCGCGGCGTCACGCCGCTGATCTTGATGTAGCCGGCGAATTTGAGCCACACCTCGCGCACCGTGATGGGGTCCTTCGCCGTCGACGTCACATAAACAAGGCCGTCCAGGTGCGAGCCGAGCACAGCCTGCGGCGTCGTGAGGTTCACCTCCGGCGTGATGCGGAGCACGTCGAACACCATTGCGCGTCGAGGGGCAGGAAAAACGGGGACGGCTGCGCGATCGCCAAGCGGTGCTATCTGCGCTATTTTTTTTTATCCACGCGGGGGCTAGGGTGCGCGGGCGCCTATCGCCTAAACCATTTCCGCCGCACGCAGGCAGCGCCGGGCCGGCCTTGGCGCCGCCAGCCAGCGTACAAGTCTATATACATCCCGTACGAACCTCGTGGCTCCTGGCGGCTGGCCGCCTAAGTACGTCTCGTGGCTCAATTGGCGCCTCGTGGCGCGGCTTATGCTGCGCGCGGCGCCGAGCTCAGGCGTAGCTGCGCGGGTCTAAGGCTAGCGATAACGTTTGTACTGAGAAAAATAGAAACCTATAACTGCAGTCTGCTACCGTGTGTACGCGGCAGCAGCCTGTTCTGCCGGCACCTGCATCAAACGCAGGGAACCTGCATGCGCAGCAGCGGGCCTTAAACCGCCGCCGCCCGCTGTGCTCGCTCTTAGTCATGGAACCATCACGGCAGGTGGTGGACCATGGCAGCGAGTTTGCGCGGTACAGCGTCTGTGCAGCGCGCGCCGAGCCCGCGAACGGGCGCAGCCTGCGGCCGCGGCGCGGGTTCGCCGCCGAGATGCTGCCGCCGCACTGCCTGCGGCCGGCGACGTCGCTGGTGACGAAGTTCGCACACGCGTCCGTGAACAAAAGCAAGCAGCCCGTCTTTGCCCTGACGTGGACGCCCGAGGGCCGGCGGCTGCTGGCCGGGGCCATGAATGGTGAGTTCACGCTGTGGCACGGCATGAACTTCGGGTTCGAGATGGTCATGCAGGCGCACGAGAACGCCGTGCGCTGCGCCGCCTACTCGCACTCGGGCGAGTGGCTCATCTCGGGCGACCAGGACGGCGAGCTGAAGGTGTGGCAGCCGAACTTCAACAACGTGAAGATGCACCGCGCGCATGACGAGGTCGTGCGCGGCGTCGCGTGGGCGCCCTCGGACGCGAAGTTCGCCACGGCGAGCGACGACGGCAGCGTCAAGATCTGGTCGTTCGCGCAGATGGCCGAGGAGTCCGTGTTCCGGGGCAAGCAGGGCCACGGCTGGGACGTGAAGTGCGTCGACTGGCACCCGCAGCTGGGGCTCGTCGTGTCGGGGTCGAAGGACAACACGGTGCGCTTCTGGGACCCGCGCCAGGGCCGCCCGCTCATCACCGTGCACGAGTTCAAAAACACCGTCACGCGCACAAAGTTCCAGCCGGGCGGCGCGCAGCGCCTCCTCGCGGCGGCCAGCCGCGACCACACGGCCCACATATTCGACCTGCGCGCCATGGGCGCGTCCGAGCACCCCGAGGCCAGCGCCGTGCTGCGCGGCCACCCGGCCGACGTCTCGTGCCTCGACTGGCACCCGGTGCACTCGCAGCTCCTCACGACGGGCACGCACGACGGCAGCATCCACCACTTTCTTCTCGACCAGCCGACAAGCGACCCGAAGCATGTGCTCCCCGTGTGGTCCATTCCAAAGGCGCACCCGTGGCCCGTGTGGGACCTCGCCTACCACCCTGTCGGACACATGCTTGCGTCGGGCTCGAACGACAAGTCCGTGCGCTTCTGGACGCGCGCAAAGCCGGGCGACACCGAGGCCGAAGCCCTCGACGCGCGCTTCTACTCACCGGACGGCGAGTTCGGCGGCGGCGAGAGCGTGCTTGCCAGCCTGCGCGTGCCCACGGTCGAGCGCAAGAAGGGCATTCCGGGGCTCACATAGCCGCCGGCACGGGGCAGGTTACCCGCGCTACGGCAGTGCATGCCTGAAAAGATTAGGATCGGCAGTTTGCCGACGCTTGAGTCGTGCGTCGGCTCGCCGCTGCCGCCATAAATGGCGTTCCCGACATGTTAATTCGCTATGAACCACCTACATAAAAAGTAGCGCCAAAAAAAACAGCTGGCTGGTGAACCCCTGAGTTGTGAATACTTTGTAAACAGCTACTGGCTTGTGAGACTGTTTAGTGGGCTTTGCGTAGCGAGCGGGGACCGCTACGCGCTGCGCGTTTTGCTCTCTGTGATGCACGTTCACAATCACGTATTCGTCAAAAAAGGGCTTCGGCCGCCACGCACGCCGGCGGCACTCGCGCATGGCACGCGCCGCGACCGTGTGAGTACAGTATGAATTATCGTGCCTACTACTTCTAGTTTCCGTGCAGGGGAGTTTCTTTTTTACCTAAGTGTATCGTTGCTCAGCAGCCTTTTGATTATTTCGGGGTTCCGGGACCCTTCCACACGGGCTTACGCGTCGCGATGTTGGCCCACTTGTAGCGCTTCACGCCAATGGCGATCGTGAACAAGGTCGAAAGGATGATCATGGCCTTCATACCCATGCGCTTGCGGTCGTCGTGCTCGGGGTTCGCGGACCAGTTCAGGAACGTGACGACGTCCTTCGCCATCTGCGACGTCGTCGCCGGCGTGCCGTCCTCGAACTCAACGAGCTCGTCAAACAGCACTCGCGCCATGGCCAGACCACCGCCAGGGAAATATGGGTTGTAGTTCAGGCCCGGCGCGAGCTGCGCGCCGGCCGGCGCCTCCTCGGGGTAGCCCGTGAGCAGCGAGAAGACGTAGTTCACGCCGTTGTGGCGCGCCTTCGTCATAAGACTCAGGTCAGGCGGCAGGGCACCCTGGTTCGACGCGCGCGCGGCCTGCTCGTTCGGGTACGGCGCAGGCATCTTGTCAGCAAGCTTACCAGGACGCATACGCGGCTCGCCCTCATCATCAGGCTCGTCCGGGTACTCGTACTCGGCGGCCATGTCGCGCACCTCGGACGCCGTGTGGCTCACGCCAACAAGCTGTCGCCACGTCACGAAGTCCAGCGAGTGGCAGGTCGAGCAGACCTCGCGGTACACCTGGTAGCCACGGCGGATCGACTGGTGGTCAAACGTCTGCGTAAGACCCGACTGCGGCCACGGGTAGCTCGGGGCGTGCAGGCCGTGTTCGGCCGCCGTCATGGCGTTGGCCGGGTTCCAGTACAGATGCACATAGTACGCCGAAAGGCCCGCTGTCAACGACGACGCAGCGAGCACGGGCCGTGAGGCGAGCAGCTGGATCATTTGGAGCTTGGGGGGAGGTCAAGTTTCCTGGCCGCTTACGAACATCCACCGCGATGTTTTTCAATGCCCATCTGATTGGCCGTCCCCGGGACAAGGGCTGCACGTGATACGCGGCAGTCAGGGCGCGACTGGCTGCTCCCAGATAGGCCCGCATGCTTTGGGCGCAGGCTGCCCTGCCCGCGGGTCTCTCCGCAAGATTCGCGCCGCGCGGCCAGCGCCGCCGCGCGTCGGCTGCGTTATTAAGTAGGAATGTACCGAGCTAGTCATACACTGTACGTGGCCCTGCCGTGCGCTGCTGAACGCGGGCCGGCGGCACTCGGCCAATCGGCGCGCTTGCATACGTCCTGACCCGGCGCGAAGCACATTGCGCAATGCAGGGAAGCCCCGGAGAAACTTTGGCACACTTACGGCTCGGGCTCACGGCGTCGCTAACTACTATTGCGCGGCCGCGGCGGTAATTATACATGTATTTCCGTATATGAAATACACTGAGACGAGCGGCGTCGCCCTCTCGTTTCGTGCCGACACCGTGGGCGCTGCCGCCCCCTCTTAAGGTAGGCAATTGTAGTACACACACGGCCCTGCTCACAATAGGCTGTCCCTGGAGCACATTTATGGCACGCAAGCGGCGTGACGCCGCGTCACAGGCGGACTGAATTATAATTTACACTAGTATCCAAGGACACAGTCTCGTTTATGAGCTCGTCCGAGCATCAATTAGTTCGAGCATGTCGTCTGCACCTTTCAGGCAGAGCTGGGTAGAAGCACGCCGAGTTAATGGCTAAATAAATCTCACATTCGAAGGTCAAAGAGCGGCTGAAGTGTTGCGCGCATTATCGCCGCGAGCACCGTTACGAGAAACCGATGCACCTACGGTTTACGGCGCTAATAAGTGCTCAAGAGCACCACTGTTAGCAGCTTGCATAGCTGCCTCACCGGAATGGCCAACGACGCGGCCACATTAAAAGATGTCACTGCAGTAGCCATCTCCACGAGATCACTTTAATTCGCTGCACGGATTTGACAAGGCGCTCTTTCTATGTTGACGCCAACTGCGCAGTGACTGGATTGTTCAGCATACGGCCACTAATTCACCTGCACACGCATGCATCGCGCACGCGCATGCATTGTTTAGATATCCACTACAAAGTTGTTCGCACTCCATTAATTAAGAGATTCCCTTCGAGTCCTTCTTGAGCCTTCCAGCTTGTGTGTAGCCTAAACGCGAGGCGCCGTTCCTACACTCAGCTGTCGCCCCATCGTCGCGCGCTGGCCACCACCGTTGCTGCTACTTACTACCACTGACAAGCCGCACCGAACGCATAACCCGTATCACGGATCCGCGAACCGATGCGTGCCGCCTTGCATAGTCCCACTTTGGGCTAATCTAATATAATCAATGCACCCCGGCGCGCGAGCTGCTTCTTGTGCTCGAACTGGGGAATGGTCGTATGTGCTGATATCGCCAGCGTCGATCCGGCGAGCCAGTGCAGCTTCGCCCGCGAGTACTGCCAATTGAGCTCGAAAATCCAGTACGGCTCGCTGTTTTTCTGCAGCTCATGGCCGACCGTGATCCGCCTCTGCGTGCTGATTGCCGTGCTCATGCTCATCTTCGCCACGACGGGCGTCGCTGCGTTCGACTACATGAGCCCGAATCTCAGCACGCTGGCCACAAAGCTGGGCCTGTCCCAGTCCGTGATGGGCGTCACGGTGCTTGCGTTCGCGAACGGCTCCGTCGACGTCTTTGGCGCCATGGTCGCCGTTAATGCTGGCGAAGGCGGCATGGCCGTCGGCGAGATCATGGGCGGCGCCTTGTTTGTGAGCACCGTTGTCGTGGGCAGCATGGCCATCGTCACGCCCTTCCACATCGAGCAGCACAACTTCAAGCGCGACGCGTCCTTCCTGGCAGTGTCGGCGTGCCTCGTCATGCTCATTGGCTACGACAACGTCGTGAGTCTGTCCGAAGCCCTGCTGGCGCTGTGCCTCTACACCGTGTATGCGCTGTTCGTTGTATACGAACACCTCACGCAGCGCGTCGCGGCGCCGCACTCAGCCGCGCCCGTCAGCGCCGTGGACCCCGAGCAGGCCATTTCGCATCTTGAGTCACGCCAGGCGTCGCCCTTCGATGCCGAGGACGGCCTCTACACGCCGATCCGCGCGTCGCTCTACACGGCGGTTGACTTGAACCACCGCGTTACGCAGCAGCTCCACGAGATCGCCGCCGCACAACACGCATCGCCGGCCAGCTCGAGCAACTCCGACCCAACGCGGCGTTCCTCGGCCCCGGACGTTCTCATGAGGCCGTCTGTCGCGGCGCCAGACGTGCCGCCCGAGCTCATCTTCTCGCCGCCGTCGCCGAAGCCGTCGCGGCAGCAGTACCAAAAGGGCGGCTCTCAGCGCGAGCTGTCTCACGAGACGCGCACGGAGACGCGGCGACTACTCTCTCCCCAAAACCTGCCCAAGCTGCGCACGGCGGGCCTGCGCACGCCGACGGGCCCCGACGCATCGCCGCTGTCCACGCAGTCCGCAGACACAGACGTCATGTCGCGGCGCTCGGACCTCACGAATCGGTCGTCGCCGTCGCCAATAAATATCGGCGAGCTTGTGTACCGCGTGCTAGAGCCGCAGCGCATCGCTGCAGGCATGCCCAGCACGGAGGATCCCGACGTGCGGGAAGAGGAGGAGACGGGCACGCACGAACAAGCTATGTGGCGCGTTCTGCTGCCAGCGTTCCGTGACTGGTCGGAAATGACACTTATATACAAGTGCGCGCGCCTCGTGCTTTCGCCCTTTTTGCTGCTGCAGTCGTGGAGCATCCCCACGGCGTCTACGGCAAAGTCGTGGGAGGCGCTGTGCATATACTCGGTGTGGGTGCCGCTGTCCTTGCCATTCCTGGCTCCACGCATACACTACTCCCTGACGTCGCTGTTTTTGGTTGCTCTGGCCGCTCTGGCGGGCATTTTGTGGTGGGGCAGGCTGCGGCGTGGGCCGCCGCCCGTCGTCGTGGCCGCCGCTGTGGGGTTCATGATGGGGCTCTTGTGGGTCATCTTTCTGGCCACTGAGCTCGTCGGCGTGCTACAAGTGCTGGGCGCTGCATGCCATGTATCCAACACAATAATGGGCCTCACTGTGTTTGCACTAGGCGACTCGCTCGGCGACTTTGTGTCGAATATGACGGTTGCCCGCATCGGCTACCCGGCCATGGCCGTGGCGGCCTGCTTTGGAGGGCCCATATTCACGCTCCTCATCGGTGTCGGCGGGTCGAGCATCATTGCCATGCTGCTCACCCAAAAGGTCGAACTCAAAATGGAGGTGTCGCGTACAGTTACTCTGAATGGCGCGGGCTTGATTTGCGTGCTCGCGTTCATGGGCGTTTCTCTGTCGGCGAACGACTGGCAGATGAGCCGCAGCACTGGAATCAAAACCGTGTTGCTGTGGTTCCTTATTGAGGTGCTCACCGTCGTCGTCTTTGGCGACTGAGCCGGCACGCCTTATACACTTGCTTTACTTAATTTAACGTACGTCCCCACCTATTGTGCGTTCAGGGCGCTGCGGTGGACCATGCGGTCGACCTCAAGGAATTTTGCCGCGTCGTGGCGCGCGACAAGCGCCAAGTAGTCGTCCGTGATGGTGTTTTCGGGCGCCGCCTCAAAGATCTCGTCGGCCAGGCTCGGGAACGCCGCCAGCTTGGCCCGCCAAAGCTCGGCATTCTCAGTGTCGTCGGGCCAGTGCAGCTGCGAGGCCACGTCGTCGCCGTACTTCGCGAGCTCCTGAATGATGGCCACGCTGGGAGCCAGCTCGAACCCGCGCACGAGCTCGGCCCTTGCCGCGTCGGCCTGGCCGCGCCGCGCCAGAAACTGGCTGTACTGCACGAACGCCTCGGGCTCGACATGCGGCCGTGAGACCAGCGACGCATAGAGCTCTGTGGCGCGGCTCGGGTTGTTCTCGAGTTCCGACCACAGCGCGTAGTAGAGGACTAAGCTCGTCTGCCGCGTGCCGGCCGCACCCTCCATGGCGCCGAGCAGCGCTTCGCGAGGCGCCTTGTGCGCCAGCAAGTAGCGGATGTACTTGAGCCACATTCCGGCGTCCAGCGCGGCAGGAATGAGGGCGCGGCGGTAGAGCAGCACCGGGTCCGGGCTGCTGTCGATGTATGCCGTCCAAGCATCGAGCTCGTGTTTGGGCAGCGGCTGCGGGTGGAAGTACGGGCGCTTTATTCGGCGCTCGTACGCTAGCACTGCGTTCACGCGCCGCGCTTGCAGCTCGTACTTGAGCTTGAGGCGCGAGTGTATGACGTCGCGCAGCCGCTGCTGCTCGTCGGCTGACGCGGCGCTGCTCAACTCGTTGGGGATCACGCTTTCGAAGGCAGTCACGGAGACGGCCGGCGACTTCAGCAGGTCGACAAGCTGCGCATAGAAGCGCGCGTACTGATGCAGCGTGAGGTCGTCGAGGATGTGCAGCAGCAGGGCGACGCGGTTTGGCGCGCGCTCGAGATAGAGGTCCCAGAACTCGTGCGACAGAAAGTGCGTGCCAATAGCATCGCTTGCCTCGGCAAAGCGCGCCTGCACGTCATCGGGCAGCACTGGCCCTAAGTGGCAAACATGGGTTAGGAAGCTCAGATAAGAGACCCAGACGGTTACCGAATACGGCAGATGCTGCTTATGCAGCGCGCGGCGGTAGACGGCGACGGCGCGCTCGGCGCTGCCGAGCTTGTACTCGGATTCGGCCCAGCGCACCCAGAAGCCCTCGAGCCACGGCCACTGCGTGAGCAGCGCATCGTACGTGTCGCGCAGCGCCGTTTTCTGGGCCTCGGACCAGGCTTTTCTGACGCCGCCGCCCTCTGTTTCGAGCCGATCGAGTGCGGCCACGTAGCCGCGGTATGCGTCGACGCTCATGGTGAACTGCGCCGGATCCACGATCTGGCAACGCAACTTTTAGTGGGACGTCTGCGCGCGCTGAGCGCCCAGCGCTCCCAAGCGCGCGGGGACACTAGATACGTTCAATAGCTCATCTCCGTGATAAGGCTGGGCCACGTTGAGGGCTTGCCAAGGCAATATTTTGAAAAAAAAAAGCATCTAAATCATTAAGAGCAGGCGATAAACAGCGCGTAAGCACGCAGACACACGGCGTGCTCGGCCAATTGGCTACTCGGCGCTAGAAAGTAGTGGGTCACTGCATAAGTAAATCGTGTATAGCGCTTGCTTTGCTCGATGATTTGCGCATCTACCCCGCATTATCTGTGCGAAATAAGGCAGCTGTCGCCGGCACTCGAACACGTGATGATCACAAAAGACGAATGAGCGCCGCGGCATTTCCGGCTTACCGAACTCCGCCGGTGCGGTCCAGATCCGCATCGGGCTGTACGATAATCACTGACGTACCCTACTGATACGCCGGGGCCCATGCGCCACAGCAACACTGTTCGTGCGATTGACGGGCTATAACAATGCATGAAAAAAAAAATTAATTAAGTAGGCAGCTCCTGCTATTCATATGTCGCGCACAGCACGCGGCTGTCTCTCATTTGCAGCGCTGGCCCGTGGCCGCGGCCGAGCTCGGCGCACGGCCCAGCAGCGCAGGCCTAGGGTTGCGGACAAAAGGGCTCCAGCCTCGCCCGCTGGCAAGAAAAGGTAAAAGCTGAGTTCCGGGCCAGGTATCGGTCCTTACCCTGTCTGCGAGCGCCGTTCTAGCTGGCCTATAGCTGGAAAGGGGTTGCAAAAGTTGGGACCACACCCTAACAACCTTCTCGACGCTGGGCGCGCATATTAACTGCCGAGACATACCAGGGCCGTGCACGGATTCTTGGCAGGGACGGCAGCAATGGCGAGCAAAGACTCCGCAGTAGAAACGCAGCAAGGGCACATGTACGACGAGCCCATGACGCCGCGGTCGTGTCCCGGCACGCCGCGCTCGCCGACGCCGGACTCGGACGTCGCGGACCAGCTCGGCACGCCCGACCGCTACGACCTCGAGGAGTTCGGCGCGCCCGTGAAGGTCGGCGGCCGCAAGTCGCGGCTGGCCATCATCCAGAGCCGCTACGTGGCGAACAAGCTGCGCGACGTGCACCCGGGGCTCACGTTCCCCGTCATTGCCCTGTCGACGCTCGGCGATAACGTGCAGAACCGGCCGCTGTACTCATTTGGCGGCAAGGCGCTGTGGACGAAGGAGCTCGAGACGGTGCTGCTGAAGAAGATCCCGAACTTCGACCAGATCGACATGATTGTGCACTCGCTGAAGGATATGCCCACGCAACTGCCCGAGGGCTGCGAGATGGGCGCCATTCCCGAGCGCCACGACCCGCGCGACGCGCTATGCATGCGCGCGGGCTCGCCGTACAAGACGCTGGCCGACCTGCCTGCGGGCAGCGTCATCGGCACGTCGTCGATCCGGCGCAGCGCGCAACTGCGCCGCCGCTACCCGCACCTCAAGTTCGAGAGCGTGCGCGGCACCGTGCAGACGCGCCTCGACAAGTGCGACGACCCCGCGCAGCCGTACGAGGCGATTGTGCTGGCCGTGGCCGGCCTCGAGCGCCTCGACATGGCGCACCGCATCACGTCGTTCCTCGAGGCGCCGGACATGTACTACGCCGTCGGGCAGGGCGCGCTCGGCATCGAGATCCGCAGCGGCGACGAGCGCATCCAGGCGCTGGTGAGCCGCATCGACCACCGGCCCACGCACCTGCGCTGCCGCGCCGAGCGCAGCCTCATGCGCACGCTCGAGGGCGGCTGCTCCGTGCCCATCGGCGTGAACTCGAAGTACGTGCCCGAGACGGCCATGCTCACGCTCGAGGCCATTGTCGTGTCTGTCGACGGCACGGAGTGCGTCGAGGGCCTTGTCTCGTCGCCCGTCTACAGCTACGCCGACGCCGACGTCGTCGGCCGCGACCTGGCCGAGGACCTAAAGGCCAAGGGCGCAAAAAAGATTCTGGACCAAATACATCTGGAGCACATCAACTAGAGCGCCGCGACGGCAAGGGCCGTAGAGACCGCACCGGCTAATTAGATGCCTCGGCCGCCGCTAGATCGTGCATTGAGGACCCCCACTAGCGGCGGGCTTCAGACACTGCGTGTACATATACATCCATACATACCTGTTATTTATTCCCCATTCAACGCATTTGGAAGTGCCAACCGCCGCGCCCGCACAATGTACCGCAGGGGCCAGCTTCAATTCGGAGCCGGCTTCGCCGTGCGCACCACTTGTCGTGCACCGTAGTCGCACACAATAGTTCGGCGCACTAGCGCATTTGTCGTGCACAGTAGTCGTACACAGTCATCGTGCGTACTGGTCGTGCGTACTGGTCGTGCGTACTGGTCGTGCGTACTGGTCGTGCGTACTGGTCGTGCGTACTGGTCGTGCGTACTGGTCGTGCGTACTGGTCGTGCATGCATAGTATAGTCGTGCACAGCAGCTGCGTGGACTAGTCGTGCATACTCGTCGTGCATGCGCTAGTCTTGCGCACTACCGTTCAGTAACGGTATGGCCAGAGTGGTGGTGGTGGTGGTGGTGGTGGTGGCGGTACGCCAGCGTTACAGTATTTACAAATTCAGCCCTAAAATATAGCTAGCCGCGGCCGCGTTAGTCGCTCTTCGGGACGCCGCCGTTCTCGAAGGGCGCCTCCTCGCGCGCTTCCTCGAGGTTCTTCTTCACAATGCCGTTCTTGGCCAGGGCGGCGCCGATGCACGTCTGGTACGTGTCGAACTTCTCCTGGCACTCGTTCGTGCTGCTCTCACCCTTCAAAAACTTCTCGTACCACGCCGTGAAGCAGTCGTCGTACTCCTTCTTCAGGGGCGTGCATTCTGGCGCTAGGCTGGACATTGACTGGCCCATGCGGTTCGCGCGGTGTGCTCGCTGGGCTCGTCGGGGCAGCGCCCTTTCTCCCAACCAGAGTCAGCGCGCGCACATGCTGAAAAGTTTGGGTGAATAATCTGCGGCGCGGCGGTTCGGCATAAGCACCACGAACCAACCGCGCGCACCACATATGTTCGGACTCACCCGCGCGTTGCAGGCGGCGAGCACGGCGCGCTGGAGCCCGCTGCAGCTCGTGCGCACGCTGAAGACCCACAAGGGTGCCGCCAACCGCTGGTGGATGACGGGCTCGGGCGACTTCCTGCGCAAGCAGGCCGGCCGCCGCCACGGCAACGTGGGCTGGTCGCGTGCGCGCATCATCCGCCATCTGAACGGCAGTGTCGCGGCCGCCCCGACGCAGCGCCACAAAAAGCTGAAGGTTCTGTTGCCGTACGCCAAAAAGAGATAGGCATTGGCGTGGAAGAAGCACTGGCATCGAAGAGGCACTGCGCGTGTATGTACATAGACTCGACTACGTTAACTGTTTTCGTTCGTACTTGCATTTCTGTCCAAGGCGCACGCCGGCTTAACTTTGCGGAATATTCGCGCCTCCGCAGGGCTTCGCGTTGCTGGGCTCTGCTGCACAGCTCTGCCTCGTTGCGCGCCAGCATACTCGTGTTCTGTACGCCTGCTCGTGCAGCCGCCCACTCGCGGGTTCGGCACGCGGCGCCCGCATACTCGCGTGCCTCGCTTGTGCGCGCAGTCACGCCGCAATGCCCCGGCGCAGGTCGAGCACAAACCGGTACTTCACGTCGCCGCGCTCTAGGCGGTCCCACGCCGCGTTCACTTGCGACATGTCCACGAGCTCGACGTCGGCCGTGATGTTGTGCTCGGCGCAGAAGTCGAGCGTCGCCTGCGTGTCGCGCAGACCGCCGATGAACGTGCCGGCCAGCGTCTTGTTGCCGCGCAGCAGGTTCGCCGTGTGCAGGGCCGGGTCCTCGATGGGCGCGATGTGGCCGATCACGACGTGCGTGCCGTACGGCTTCACGGCCTGCAGCACGGCGTTGAAGTCGTGCGGCCCGGGCACGGTGTCGAGCACGAGATCGAAGCTGCCGCTTGCCGGCGCTGTCGTGACGGCGTCGGCACCGAGCGCGCGCGCCGCGGCGAACTCTGCCTCGGCGCGGACCCACGCCGTGACCGTCGCGCCCATGGCCTTCGCGAGCTTGATGGCGATGTGTCCGAGCCCGCCCACGCCGAGCACGGCCACGGCCGTGCCCCTGCGCGCGCCGAACTGCCGCAGCGGCACAAACGTCGTGACGCCCGCACACAGCAGCGGTGCCGCGCCGGCGAGCCGCGCCG
>JANIVK010000087.1:0-30688 GCA_030555795.1 Entelexis sorbosivorans | reverse complement strand
GCGCGGACGCGGCGCCGAAGCGGCGCGCGCCGCGGCGCCACGGCGCGCCCGTGGACGACGTCATCTCCATGGCGCGGCCGACAAAGCCGGCCGCGCAGATCCTGCGACGGCCGAACACGGTGCTACCGCGCCGTGAGCCGCCGCCGGCTGCCGACGCCGAGTTCATTCCGCTGGATGACGCGACGGAGCGGCTGGTGGACGCCGCGTTCGTGCAGGCAGAGATGAAGCGGCGCCGCCTCGGCGGCGACTTCAGCCTCGCGTCTACGGCCGACAGCGAGCCAGTTGATGCCGACCTGCCCGAGCTGGCGGACGCGGCGTTCGACGACGCCGGGTTCGACGACGCCGGGTTCGACGACGCCGGGTTCGACGACGCCGGGTTCGACATGGACGTCGACATGGGCGCCGCGTCTGACGGCGACGTGTCGCGCATCGCGTCCGAGGCCGAGAGCTCGGGCGAATTGGACGAGCCCGAGCCCGTGGATACGGCCGAGGCGCTGAAGGAGGGCGCGGCGGCGGCGCGCGCGGCGCTGCACGCGCACCTCAAGAAGAAGGGCCAGTACGTCCAGTTTGACGACCTGGCCACGACGCCGGCGGCGCGCGCCGACACGCTGCTGGAGGTGCTCATGCTCGCGGCAAAGGGCCGCGTCGCTCCGCGCCAAGACGCGGCATGGGGCCCCATCGCCATTACGCAGCTGTAGGGCCGAGACGCAGGCGTCCATTTCATGTGCTTTATCTTAATTTATATATGCCAGCGACGCGAGCTACGACGCGTCGCTCGCACTAAACTGCTACCAAATATACAGCGGCGCTGCTCTCGGGCGGCCCGCCGACGATTTCGACGACGCTCTTATCAAACTGTATGCCCTGCATACCCGTACCCTGGACAAACATGAACCGCCGCTTGTGAGACACGCATGCCGCGGCACATGAAGCGCCAGAACGAGCTGCGCCCCTCCCAAATAAACACCCAACCTGAACCGGCGACAGTACAAAACATTTTAAATGTAACTCTCCTAACTCTACGAATTCTCACACAATAGCGCACTGCCTGGATTCATTCTGCTTTACCAGGAGAGGTAATGTTTCAGTTAAGTCTGTAAAGCGCGCACGCAGGGCTGGCACGTAAGCACCCACTGCAGAACCATTAAAACGTTAAGCGTTATCACAAAAAGAAGCAGTTGCCATGCCCGTCGAGCGGGAGCACAAGCGTGAGCGAGCAGACTCTATAAGCCACAGGCCTAAGCGCCACCGTCGCTCGGTCAATGGCGACCAGATAACCAGCAATGCTGCCGCCGCGAAGGACAAGGCTGAGCAACGCAAGGGCCAGAGACGAACCCAGAGCGAGAGCGAGAGGCAGAGCCAAAGCCCGGGCCAGATTCAGAGTCAGGGCCAGAGGCGGAGCCAGAGGCGGAGCCAGAGCGGGAGCCAGAGCGGGAGCCAGAGTCAGATCCAGAGTCGGAGCCAGAGTCGGAGCCAGAGTCGGAGCCAGAGTCGGAGCCAGAGCCAGAGACAAGGTGCTGCGGCAGCCTACCGCGACTATGAGGAGCAGCTTGCGGCGCATTTTTTGCGCATGGTGATGAAACCGGACGGCGTATTGACGATTGAGGGTCAAGAATCGTTCATGGTGAGTTTCGAGTACATGATTCCGGATGCTGCGCAGAACTGTCTCGACTTTTTCGGCGCTTGTGCAGCAGGCAGAAAGACTGACGGCACGCTCTCGCTTATGGGATTGCCCCCACGGTGGGACCTGTTAAACATACGACAGAAAGACCGACCCCGGGGCATGGTCCAGCTAGAGGAGGAAGTGGCGACGTATTTAAAGACAAACTGCGAGGAGCTGGCTCAGCAAGTCTGCGATCGCACTTTCAATGTTGACAGCGTGCAAAAGTTTGCCGACGTGCTGCGAACCGTGATGGAGCCGCTTATGGAGCCGTGCTTATCTGGTGCTCTTGAGCTTTTTGAGGGACCTAAACCGCCGCCTCTGGAGTTCGTTACGCTACTGTCGAAGGGCCATCGAGCGGCACTTTCTACAGCGTTCACTAACACAGTCGCGCTCTTGAATGAAGACAAGTTAAGCGCAGCATCTCTGGTTCAGTTGCACACAGCAATCAACGACGCGCTCGTTTCTGTCGGCAAGCGAGTTCGGCGTGTTGCGTCGCCCGAGCAGATGCCGGATGACGAAAGGCTGCGAGCGCACCTCGAAACGGACCGCCGGAGTTTCCTGCCCTTACGGATCAAAGATAATTTTCAAGCGCTCGAGCGTGGCGTGTTAGAATTTTCCTTCCTCGAACACTTAGCTATAATCATTGGCCAAGTCTTGGATGATGCCGTGGAAGCTGTGGACTAGTGTGTACGACGCGTTTTGCAATGCCAGCACCAGTGATGCAAGAAATACTCTACATTCTCCTAAGTGATTGCTCGTGGCAAGTCGAGTATCTGTGAGCTACGTGTGCTCATTTGCGGGATGACGCGAGGGAGTGGCATGAGGCACCGCTACGTAGCTGTAGGGCCGAGACGCGGGCATCAGACCTTTGCTTTCCATGTGCTTTAACTTTATTCATATAGTAACGACGTGAACCGCTTGTAAACTGCTTCTCAGTTTAATTGTACACAGCAGCGCGCGGCGCCTGGCCGCGGCGCCTGGCCGCGGCGCCTGGTCGCACTTCTTTGCGTTATCCAACTCAAGCGCGAGTTGCGGCTGCGCCAGGCTCTGTGGCATATCCCAGAGCTTCAGCTGAGCGTCGCCGACGGCCGTGAACACAGTCAGTGTCCAGCGACTCAATAGGCTCAAATATGTCGCGAGGAAGTGACAGGTTATCGTGTGCGTACGGAAACCAGTTTCGAGAGACGTAGAGCAGAATATCGGTATGCTAAGGCTCACGGCCGCTTCGGCCGTTCAACATCCGGTGTCACACGCTCTTCTACTACCTTTCGAGCGTCCTTAACCGACTTATGGGTCTCAGAGCGAAAGAAGCAAGTGTGATTAAAGACAAGGTAAGTATGGCTAAAGCGCACACTTGTTCGACACCATGAGTAACTTTTTAATAACTTTTGTGCCTGCAGTGCGACGCCGACGACGCTCTTATCGAACTGTGTGCGTTACCCTTACCTGGGATGCACACGAACCGCCGGGCGTGTGACGCGCATATGGCGCGAACGTGAACCGCCGGCGAGCTGCGCCTCCTCAAACTGAACCGCCGACGTGGACACCCGCGCGCCCATTGTTCTCTTAGCCATCAGCATAACTGCCACACATTCAATTGAAGTACAATAAGTGGCATGAGTGACAATGATCCCCATGCCGGCACGGGCAATGCAGGCCCTGTGCGGGGAGCACACGACGCGCACCAGAACGACGAGCACCAGAACGACGCGCACCAGAACGACGAGCACCAGAACGACGAGCACCAGAACGACGAGCACCGGAACGACGAGCACCGGAACGACGAGCATCAGAACGATGGGCGTCCGAACGATGGGCGTCCGAACGATGGGCGTCCGAACGATGATCGGCCCCGTGGCGCCGTTAATATTGACAGCCCCGCAAAGTTGCGATTCCTCAACAACTTGATAAGGAGGTTCAAAACTCTGAAGAATACTGGAAACTCTTGTAAGGGTCAATGCACCGACCTTCTCAACGAGACATTCAACTATGAGGATTGGATCATCTGGGGCGCAGAAGGAATGATAGATGTGCTTGAATCCCGTCGTCGCGCACGCCCACAACGCCCTGCAGAGCGAAGGCGTTCCTCGGGCCCTCGCCGTACTAGCAGGCGCCGCACTGCTGCGAGACGGACCAGTGATAGTGAGGAGTCGGATAGTTCGGATGACGATGGGCAAGGCCAAGTTACTCGGCGCGATAGAGATGCCCGTCACGCTGCTGTTACCAGGGGTCGCACGGCGCGCAATAGTGGCGTCGTTCATGCTCAGGTTGATGCTCTAGCGGCTGAACAGCCTGACCAACAAGACACAAGCAGACCAGCTGCGGCTGCTCCAGCTGCTCCAGCTGCCCCCGAGCAGCCCAGCGCAGCTGGCGCTCCTGGACAGGTCAATGCCGCGCCTCCTGAACAGCCTGGTCCTTCTGCCCCAGAACAGCCCGGCCCACATGATGAAGGTCACCGGGATGTCATGGACGATGACATTGGTGGCGACGCTCCGGGTGAAGAAACCAGTCGCCCTGTTGCCCCCGAGCAGCCCAGCGCAGCTGGCGCTCCTGGACAGGTCAACGCTGTGCCTCCTGAACAGCCTGGCCCTTCTGCCCCAGAACAGCCCGGCCCAGATGATGGAGGTCAACGGGATGTTATGGACGATGATGGGATTGGTGGCGACGCTCCGGGTGAAGAAACCAGTCGCCCTGTTGAACCCGGTACATCCATACAAGCTGGCACTCCTGGACAGGTCAATGCCGCGCCTCCTGAACAGCCTGGTCCTTCTGCCCCAGAACAGCCCGGCCCAGATGATGAGGGTCAATGGGATGTTATGGACGATGACATTGGCGGCGACGCTCCGGATGAAGAAACCAGTCGCCCTGTTGAACACACAGATGCGTCGGGACCGGTTCGCGCTCCTCGACGAACCAGCGCCTCGGCACAGACCAGCTCAGCTGGACAAGTCCATGATCCCCGTGCTCGTCATAACTCTCGTGAACCAGACGCTGCCCGCAGCCACGTCCATGGGCACAACGCGCCGCCGCATTCCGAGCGGCCTGCTGCTCCTGGTAGGCATGGACGTAGTCAAAGAGACGATCTTGACCGCGGCGCTCCTGCTGAGACACAAGCCAGCTCTTCTGGTAGTACTGAAGAGTTTCGTGCTCCTGTTTTCTCTGACCCTCCTGCGGCCGGAGAGGAGCAGATTATCACAGACGCGAACCGAATTCAAGAATTGAGAGACGCAATCGAATGGGCGGGTCCCATGCAATATGTTGGAGAGGTGTTCGAATTTATAAGAACACTCGAGAGTGTGTTGAATGCTCCTAACGCGGACCGCTACGCCTTCAGGCTCCACGCGCAATACCAAAACGATTACCTTATGTTACCGGACCGCATGAGGACAGCGGTTGATCCTCTTATCGCATCTTTCAGAGAAGCAATCGAGGAGTCGAGCGTAACAGCCCGTCAAATTTATGATCTGGCAGTCGCGTTAGAGACTATCATTGCGACGACACGCCACAATTTCCGCCGACCGAGCCGTATCTAGATTCATTATCCTTTAAGTGCGCATATGAAATTATTACTCCAGATCATGATGCTGTTACACTCCTGAAATCTCGTCGTATGACTTTAGCTCTCTCACTCGGCTGTCTAATCGCGCAATGTGAATAATCTGTTCCCTACGCTAAACGCGCTATTTCGTTCCCAGATCGCGTCGTACCCACGGAGTATGAGTTGTGTTCGCAGCCTTCTCAGAGCGTAAATATCCGTAGGAAGAGCGTCAGTTATATCATGTTGTTAGTTCATGGTCACGTTATCAAAAAGCGCGTATGCACGGATAGCGCGCCACAACAACCTCAGACTAAGCAAGCGCCCACACCACACCAGAACCATTGGGCGCATCACACGAAGCACTTGCCATGTTCGTCGAGCGGAAGCTTAAGCGTGAGCGAGCAGATTCTATAAGCCGCAGTCCTAAGCGCTGCTGCCGTGCAGGCAACGGAAACCAGAGTCTCAGCATTGCGGCCGCCACGGGCAATAAGCCTGAGCGAATTCAGGACCAAAGCCAAAGCCACAGCCAAAGCCACAGCCGCAGCGCCCAATCAGCCTACCGCGCCTATGAGGAGCAGCTTGCGGCGCGTCTTTTGCGCATGGTGTTGAAACCGGACGGCGTCTTGACGAATGAGTATCAAGAACTGTTCATGGTGAGTTTCGAGTACATGATTAGGGATGCTGCGCAGAACCGCCTCAACTTTTCCCGCGCTTGTTGTGCAGGCAGAAAGACTGACGGCACGCTGTCGGTTATGGGATTGCCCCCACGGTGGGATTTGTTAAAAATACTACCGAAAGACCTACCCCGGGGCCTGGTCCAGCTAGAGGAGGAAGTGGCGACGTATTTAAAGACAAACTGCGAGGAGCTGGCTCAGCAAGTCTGCGATCGCACTTTCAATGTTGACAGCGTGCAAAAGTTCGCCGACGTGCTGCGAACCGTGATGGAGCCGCTTATGGAGCCGTGCCTGTCTGGTGCTCTTGAGCTTTTTGAGGGACCTAAACCGCCGCCCTTGGAGTACGTTACGCTACTGTCGAAGGGCCATCGAGCGGCACTTTCCACAGCGTTCACTAACACAGTCGCGCTCGTGAATGAAGACAAGTTAAGCGCAGCATCTCTGGTTCAGTTGCACACAGCAATCAACGACGCGCTCGTTTCTGTCGGCAAGCGAGTTCGGCGTGTTGTTTCGCCCGAGCAGATGCCGGATGACGAAGGGGTGCGAGCGCGCCTCGAAACGCCCCGCCAGAGGTTTTTGCCCTTAGAGATCAAAGATAATTTTCAAGCGCTCGAGCGTGGCGTGTTACCACTTTTCTTCCTCGAAAACTTGGCTATAATCATTGGCCAAGTCTTGGATGATGCCATGGAAGCTGTGGACTAGTGTGTACGCGTGTACGCCAGACCGCTGTCTCGGTCTCTTCACGGTCCCAGCTTGTCCCATTGTGTCGCAGCGTCTCCTTGGCCAGCGGGGACGTATTACAACGCCAGCACTAACCGCGCTATTTACTTGGTGAAGTGCGGGCGGCAAGTCTAGATACCTGCGAATAGCGCTGTGCGCTGCATACGTGTGTTTGCACGATGACGCGGCGTAGCAGCATTAATGCCGCATCGCCGGTACGCAGCTGTAGGGTCGCGGCGCGAGCGTCATATCCTTGGATTTCATGTCATTTATTTTCACGTCATTTAATTTAACGTCATTTAATTTAACGTCATTTATTTTCGCGTCATTTAATTTAACTTAGTTTATAGACCAGTGACGCGAGCCACGACTCGCCGCTCGTGCTGAATTGTTTCTCGGCGTAATTGTACACAGCGGCGCTGCTCTCGGGCCCGCCGACGGCAACGCGCGACGCGTGGTTGCCAAAGCGCACGACGGTGCGCTCCTTTGCGTCGTCCGACGCAAGCGCGAGCTGCGGCTGTGCCGTGCTCTGAGACAGATCCCAGAGCTGCAGCTGCGTGTCGCCGACGGCCGCGAACACGGTCGACAGCGTTGGGTGCCACTGCAGGTCCCGCACGCTGAAGTCTATGGGCAAGGACAGCGACTCGATAGGCGGCTCCGACTCGTCGAGGGGCACGTACCACAAGCGGATCCGCCAGTCGCGGCCGCCGCTGAGCATGAACGTGCCACGCGAGCCATCCTCACTGTTTGTCGAGGACAGCCGCCTAAACGACAGCGCCGTGACGGGCCCAGCATGGTGCCACGTAAACGGGTGACTCGGCGCCGTGTCCGACGACGGCACGCGCAGCAGGTGGCCCGTCAGCGTGCCGACGACGCAGAGGCCCGTGCCGTAGCCGAGCCCGTAGCCGTAGTCCGGCGGATGAAACACAGCCATGGCCGTCGGCACAACAATGCCAAGCTTCAGCGTGTGCAGGCTCGCGCGCATCGCGTCGTCCAGCGCGAGGCGGTGCAGCGGCGCGCTCAGCACGTCAGAGCTCCACACCGACAGCACGCCGTCGCCGCTAAGGCTGATGAGCGAGTTCGACACAGCTGCGAACTTCAGCGACACGACGGCGGCCGTGTCGGCCGGCGACCGCAGCTGTGGCAGGTGGTCGTAGCGGCCGCCGCCCTTCGTCATGTCCTTCAGGTCCCACAGAAACACCTGCCCGTTTACGCCGCCGCCGTAGACGTGGTGCGCGCTCTGGGCCGAGAACTGCAGGCACGTAATCGTTGTTGGCGCGCGCAGCGTGAACTCGGGCTTCTCTGGCGCGTCCGTGCTCCAGATGTACGCGCGCGTGTCCGTAGGGCCGGCCACAATGGCCAGGTCCTCGAAGAACGGCGACCAGTCGAACGCTGCCGACGAATGGCCGAACTCGACGGTGCGGTAGAGGCCGCTGTTCGACTCGGCCTGGTCGAGCTGCCGCTGCGGGCTGGCCCTGCCCACGCCCGTGTAGTCGCGCAGCGGCGCCGCCCGCAGCGCCGAGTCGCTGCGCGACACGGCACGCCACGCATCGTCCAGAAACCGCACGAGGTCCGGCGGTATGCTGTGGCTCGTGTCGGCGAGCGTGAACGGCTTGGCGCCGCCGTCGCGCGCCTCGGCCTCGGCCTCGGCCGCGGCCGCGGCCGCGACCTCGTCGCTAGGCATTGGCTGCGGCTCGCCGGCCGCACGCACGGCGACGTCACTCACCATGGGCTCTGTTTGCGTCGTTCGCACGTACAGAAACGGCGCCGGCACGTCGACGAGCGGAGCCGCCGCCGTGACGCGCGTCAGAGCCTGCGCGCTGCGCGCCGGCGGCTCCACAGCCGCGTCCGAGCCGCTCCGCAGGTGCGCGTCCCGCTGCCGCCGCAGCTCGGCCAGGCGCGCCTTGCGCGCCTCGATCTCGGACCGCACGTCGCTCGACATAGCGCGGCTGCCTGGCGCGACAAGCTGCTGCGCGACCGCGCTTAGCTAGTAAACAAGTCGCTGAGTCACGCGCGCCGCCGAGCAGCCGTGCGCCGCCGCGCGGGCTTTTTTGCCGCCGCTAAGTAGCGACCACCTACTTAGCGGCGAGTCATTGCACGCAATTGGCTCGGCCAATGCGACCTCATTGCCGCGTGCCCCGCTTGAGGCGACGAGTCTGTCGCGGCCAGGGTCGCGCAGACTGGCGCAGGCCATTGCACAGTCCCCGCACAGCTCGTTCGCCGTCCTTGCTAAGTTTTAGTGCTGAATTGTGCTGACCAGCACGGTACGCGCGGCGGCGACGAGCTGCGGGCCTAGCTTCGGGCTCGCTTCGCCGGCGCGCGGACGTGCCCGTCGCGCGCCAGCCTCGCGCGCCAGGATGCACGTGACATTAATGAGCAGAGGAAGCACAGACTGTTCGGGCATCCAGGAAACGCATCGATGTCGGACGAGCTGGAGAAGTTCAGGGGGCTCACAGAGACGCGATGGCCGAAGTCGACGACAGTGCCTGTGGCGGCTCCGTCTGGCGCCAACCGCAAGGCGCTGTCGCGGTATATCAACGAGTATCTCGCCGAACTCGATGTCAGCCTGCCGCGGCGCAAATCGACGTCCACAAAGCCACCAGACGAGTGGCCCTACGCGCAGGCAAAACTGCCGATGTCGCGGGAGGAGTACATGCAGAAGCAGAACGCCCTGTTCAAGGAGCTGACGGGCTACGAGTCGGCGAGCGACATGAGCTCGGCGCAGGGCTCGCGCGACCTGCAAATGGAGAAGCTCACGACGATGCTCGATATGTACCTGGCCGCCCTCGACGAGAAGGTGTATGTGAGTGCGGACCACACGCGCGCCATGCTCGGCGTGCGGGACAAGCTTGTGCGCGAGGAGTTCGAGCAGCTGCGGGCCAGCCAGGCGAGCTCAGACACAAAGGACCGCGACCTGCTGTACGCGACGGTCGAGCTGCGGGATCTGTACCGCAACCTGCAGTACCAGCACGTCAATCTGGCGCAGGAGCGCGAGGCGCTCGAGCTCGAGATGTCGCGCCTGCGGCAGGAGCACGCGCTCGAAGCCGCGAAGCGCGTGCGCCTCGAGTACGTGACGCACTCGCTGGGCCAGAAGCTCGTGAAGACGGTCGAGGAGCTGAAGGAAAAGACGGAGTCTGTCGAGGAAGTACAAATACGGAAGCGCGAGGCGCTAATACTGCAGAGCAACTACGAGGCGCTGCAGGAGCGCTGCGCGGCCCTTGAGGACACGATTGCCGACCTTACCCGCGACGCGAGCCAGCCCAAGGACGTGAACCAAAGAATAAAGCTGCTCTACGAAGAGCTCGTAAAAATGAGAACCGTCGAGAAGCACAACGCGAAGCGCGCCGACGCGCCGCCGTCGCAGCCGACGCAGCCACTAGAATTGCTGCGCGAGGCGCTCGTGCTCATTGAGATGGGGCGCGACGAGCGCGACCACCGCTTAGCAACGCTCATAGAGTCGTTTGCGAACCAGTATCGCGCGCGCGAGGGCGAGCTCCTGACAAGAGCACAGACGCTCGAGACAGAGAAGCGGATCTGCATGGCTAGGTGTGAGAAGCTCGAGGCCGAGAATAATGAAAACCATGCCGACCTCGCCTATCTTGAGCAGCGCATGCTCTCGCTCGTCCTAATGCTGAAGGGCGTGCGTTCTTCGCTTAATGAAATGGACGGCGGCGAGAAGGACCACGCCGAAAAGGATACTAGTACTACTAATGAGAACACTGGCGATGAAGCCAACCTATAGTTTAATGCGAACTTTAGATACATCCGGCACGCACTCGCGTAAGTGCGCCAGGCGATAATGCAAGGGCATGGGCAAGGGCGCAAAACTACTCGACGCAGGCCGCGCGACGCTACACGCGCGCACACGCCCCCCCAAAAGGTATTATGCAGACGTATAAATTGTATCATTAGCAGCTTCGTAAGGACATTTATTCGTAAATCACTCGGCTTTGGTCCCGCGCTTCGCATACTCAAGGCCCTCCGGCAGTGGCTTGCCCTCGCGCACGCAGTAGTCGTATATCTTGAGCGCGCGCCCGCGCAGTTGTGCATAGTTCTTGGGGGCTAGGCGCTCGCTCACCTGCCCGTGCACGCCGTGCCTGAGCAGCATCTCGTTGTAATTAGGCGCCTTCAGCTCCTTAAGCTCCGATATCAACACCTTGTCCTGCTCGTCACTCCAACCGCGCGACGTGGGATACCCAGATGCAGTTAGACCCTTGGGCTGCAGATACTGTAGGCTTTCGAGGATGTCGTCGTTTATGTTCTCGCTTCGCGACCCGGCCGCCGCCGTGCGCCACTCGCGGGCGCGCTCGGCCAGGTCTATCTCCGTCTTCGCGGCCAGTGTCCGCTTGCTCGTACCACTCGCCCCGTACAGGGCCAGAATCTTGGCCCAGTATGGCCCCTTCAGCTGCTTGATTCCTTCTAACAGCGTCGCATCCTCTTCCTCGGACCAGGCAATGTTCCAGGGCACGCCAAACGAGTTCAGCTTTGCCGTGCGCAGGCACAGAAGGCCCGCAGGCACATCGCTGCCGTGGTTAAACGTATGGAAGCGGTGGAGCACGACTGCTCGGTACTCTATCTCCTGCTGCGTGCGCTGTGCCTCGGGCAATCGTCGCACAAATGCAGCATAGACTTGTGACCACTCAGGCGCGCCTACATCCTGCAGGGCCTCAACAAGCGTCGCATCCTCTATACGGCTCCAGCCGTACGCATCATACGCGGCCTGAATAACCTCTTTCTCCCGCAGCCCGCAGGGTTGCAGGGTCAAAGACTTCGCAGCAAGCAGCAGCCATTCAGGCAGGGGTCTTGCGCCGGAGTCAATAGCGTTGCAGTAGATCTGGCTGACCGCGTTCCACAGCTGGTGCGGCTGCCGCGCGCTCAGTGCTTCACTCCGACTGCCGTGCGCTCCGTGCAGAGCCAGAATCCGCTCCCAATATGGCCCTCCGACCTCAATTATCCCCGAAATTAATGCATCAACTTCTGACTTCGACAGGATGCCGGACCAGAGGTCGTCCGTGTGTGTGCTACGTTCATTCGCTGTATCGCCCAACACTTCGGAGTCCGCATGAGACTGTTTCCGCCTTTTGGCTGGTTTGATTGCCTGAGAAACGGGTTCAGCCTCCATTTACACTCAATTGCGCCAAGCGAACCGTGCACTATGAAATAGCCGCAGCACTCGCGAGTTCAATTTAGTGTTAGTACGCTCAATTTCGAAAAACAAAAAAAATAAAAAAAAAAATAAAAAAAATTAATAAATACAGGTTTAGGGTACAAGGACGTCGATCCGCTAAAGACCTGGACCCTTACCCGTCATGCGAGCGCGGAGTCTTCGCATCTGCCGCCTCAGAGGCAGCTTTTATGGCGCATATTACTTCGCCGCAGCCAGCAGGGCACTCATTCATACCCTCGTCTTGCGTCCAGTGCTCCCAGCAGTGCAAATGCGAGCGATGGCCGCAGGCGAGCATAACAATTGCTAGGCGCTTCACGGGCTCGTTGCAGTAGCTGCAGCCGTCCAGCATTTCGCGGCACCGCGAGCAGTACCAGAAGCCCACCTCCGCATTATTGCGGGCATAGAATGCAATGTTGTCACTCAGGGAGCGCTGACAGCGGTGACACACAGTGTCCGGCGTGTCAATCGTGTCCTCGAGTAACGGACTTAGGTCAATGCCGGCCTCTAGTAGGTCAGGATCGTCGCAAATGACGTTTCTGATCCGCGCGGCGGCAAGGAAGGAGCGCGTTCCGTTGAGTACGAGAAGCGCAGCCTCCACGACCTCGCTAATTTTGAAGTCTTTGAGCGCAAATGCGTACTCGCGGAATACAAGAACAACGGACACGGCCGCGACGTAGGATCCCATCTCGATGAGGCGCCAGAGCATGTCGCGTAGCAGGGGCAGGAAGTCCCACGGCATGCGGTTCTGTTTTGCATGCAGGCGGTAGCGATCCCGCAGAGTATGGAATGCGTCTTTATGTGCCGAGCGCGGTTTTCTTGGCCGCAGGGGGTGCGTTTCACTACCTGTACCGCCGCTGCGCTTTCGGGCATTCGTTTGGGCTAGCGTGTTCCACTTAGACGGCGACGCATCAGACTCGTCTATGCTGAGGTTCGTGGTGGCGCTGCGCGGCAGAGACGACCCCCCCTCCCAGTTCACAGCCGACCCCCACTCAAGGTCTTCCAGAGACGCCGTTTCGGCATCTTCCGACACGGTTCCCGTATCTGCGACCTCGGTCGCAATGGGCGCCGCGATGAGGTCGTCGCCAATGATGGCTAAGTTAACGTGCTGGCCGGCGAACCACTTCTCTGCGAGCTGCTGCTCGTCCTTATCGGCCAGCGTCTGCAAAAAGGACTTTTCGCATGTGTCCACGGCAACGGCCAGCATCTTCCACACCTCGGAGAACTGGAATAAGCAGTACTTGGCCATAACGTCGGAATTGATGTCACATACTTGCGCATGGCTCATTCCGTGCTCGCGTGTATAGAGCAAATCCGTCGACATGCCCTGCTGCGTTTTGTCCGATGAGAATGGCATGCCAATCTCGATGACATACTGCTGCGTTGATTCGCCCAGGCCCTGGAAGTACGTGCCAGTGTGCGACCCTGTCGGGGTACCTGGCGTAATAGAGCGCGGCGTCTGCGCGCTCGTGGAGCCAGTTGACGGCACCGACATCTGCGGCTGCGGTGTATGTGCGGGTCCCATGGCATTAGACATCGAGTTCGAGCTAGTGCTGAGAAGCTGGTGCGCTAGCGACGACGGCGATGTGCTCAAGTTCGCCATGGACATTGTACGGCTCAGGTTCGTGTGGATGCCCGGCGGCGGCATGGGGATGAAGCTGTGTTTCCGCTGCAGCGGTTCATGCGAGCCGTTTGGCGTGACGGGCGTTCTAAGCCGGCCCTGCGAGTCGCGCGGGCTCGGTTCATGGTCGCTGGGGCTCGACGCTGCGCCCGGAAACGACACGACGGCAATGTCCCACGGCGGCCAGTCGACAAGCACGGGCGGCAAGTTCTTAGCGACCTTCGGCTCGTAGCGCAGGTCTGTTTGCGCGAAGACGCCGTCGCGGCCAACGCTCCACACGGTCGTCGGCTGTACGACAAACAGGTCGGTTACGGCGTCGCTGTGGGCCTCGACGGTGTACTGCGGGATCCAGGGCCGGTCCAGGGCCCAGCACGAGTACATGCCCTTCGTGCTGTTGCTGTCGATGGGGCGGCCGCTCGTGACAATGGAGGCCTTTGAGAGCGCGTCGTTCGGCGTTGTTGCCCACTTGACCTTCGACACGGAGTTCGGGGTTGTAATGACCATTTCCGGCGAGCTAGCGCCGCCCAGGACGTCGTTGCCGATGTTCATGTTCCAGATCTGCACGAGATGGTCGCGGCCGCCCGTGGCCAAGTAGTTCAGGTGCGGGTGCCAGTCCAGGGACAGGCCCTGCTGGTGGGCGCTGATGCGGAAGTCCGGGCTGTTGCGCTGGCGCAGATCCCAGCGCTGCACGACGCCCGAGTCGTGGATGCACGCGAACTTGTGCTCGTTCTCGGGCTGGAACTGGACCTCGCGCGCAATGTCGCCCGGGCGCTGGAACACGGCAGTTGGCCGCTTCAGGCCCTGGCGCAGGTCCCACAGGCGCACAGAGCCGTCGCTGACAGCCGTGGCCAGCGTGCTGGGCTGCGCGGCGCTGAACGAGAGCGAGTTGATGGCGCGGCCGTTGCTCATGGACGTCTGGGCCAGCGACAACGACGAGCCCTGGCCGAGCTCGTAGACGCGGCAGATGCCGCCGGAGTCGGCCACAATGAGGCGCAGCGTCTCGGACGAGTGGCTTGCCGCGGACTGTGCGTCGTTCGACCCCGGCGAGTCGCCGCCGTCGACAAAGCCCGCCTTGAAGTGGCCCCACTGGCGGTTGCCCTGCCACTGCGCTGCCGTCGGCAGGTACTTCTGGCCGATTTTCGTCGTGCGCAGCGACGAGACGACCGTCGCGTCGACGCCGAGCAGCTCGACATTGTCCTTCGACACTGCCGCCGCCAGGTGCGCATCTGGATGGCCGGCCAGACACAGGTACGCCGGCCTGGCCTGGTTGCGGTACGACACGGACGTGCAGATGTTCGACGTCGGCTCGGGCTTGCTGCGGCTCGACGTGCGGCCGCCCTGGTGCCCGCCCGAGTACAGCACCTTGCCGAGCCGCGAGAACGACATCTGGCTCGCGTCGAACGAGAGCAGACGCCGCGGAACAAGCCTCCGATCTTCCTCCATAGTCGCCGGCGCGGTGCTCGAGATCGGTGTCGCCGCTGAGGATAACGTGACGTCCCACGCGGACTACTATGTGGGGCACGGCAGGCACGGCAGGCAGCGCTGGCGGCAAAGCGTTGGCAGCAGTCGAACTGGCGCGAGTATATACAAGCATAATTTTTGGCCGTGCCGCATTAAACGAGCACTTGAACAGTATTCACAGGTATAACAAAATTGTGTAATTATGGCGGCCACGTCCTGGCGCCCGTTCAGGTCCCAGTTCTAAAAGAGGGCCGACAGGCTGCCGTACAAGTCTGGGCACACTTCGCGGTCCCCACACGTTTATATGCAATCGGCATTAGTTCTTCATGTTCTTCTTTTTGTTGCCGCGCCATGGCGCGCTCGCGGCCGCACTGATCAAATGAGCTCCACGCTGTCACGCAGGTCCGCGACGGCCGAGTAGCGCAATAAATAGATGCCCCCCTTGTCGAGCTCGACCTGTTCCGACCCCACGGGCACGGGCGCCGGGACGTCGTGCAGCACGCGCACGGCCACGGGCTTGTCGAGGTCCGGCTCCTCGATCATAGAGACGTTGCCGCTCGTGTCCGTGAGGTCCTGCAGGGACTCGGGGAGCACTCCGAGAAAGCTGTGGTCGTAGTGGTTGGCCAGGAGCTCGGCGTGCCGGTGGCAGTAGATCCACTCGTCCTTGCTCATGGGGCCCTGCTCGGTCTGGTTCTGCAGGTAGTAGTACGGGTGCGCGTCGATCTTGGCGAGCCGCGTGCGCTTGTAGGCGCGAGCGATGAACTTCACGCGCTCGAGCTCCGTCTCGACGAGCAGCAGCTGCACCTTCACGTCGCCGCCCGCGGCCGCGGCGCTGTCTGCGCTCTCGAGGAGCAGCACAGACGTCTCCTCGATATATACAATCAGGTGGCGGACCTCAGCCATCACCGTCTCCAGCAGCTCGGCCTGGTACGCGAGCAGAACCGGCGCCGCGCGCTCGGCCGTCCACCACTGCTTCAGCTGCTGGCTCGCCGAGTGCGTGCTTGCCGGCTGCGCGCGGCGCGCCCGCGCAGACCCGACGTTATTAATGAGGCTCTCGAGATCCACGTTCATCCGCGCTGGCGTGTGGATGCAAGTGCGAGTGCCAGCCGCGTCGCTTGAACCGCCCACGCGCGTCGTGACGGGTTTCGTCCTCCGACAAGGCCAGGGTAGGGGACCCCCCGCGCCGCGCCAGGGCCGCGCGCTAAGGCTGCGGGCGCGGCCGGCGCCGCCATGACCCCACGCACCCTGGCCGACGAGGCCTGCATTTTCTGCTCCATTGAGGAATCGCAGCCCGAGCTGATTTTGTGGTCCACGCCGGACGTGCTCGCGTTCTTCGACCTGAACCCGCTCGCCGTGTCGGAGGCGCACGTCCTCGTCATTCCACGGCGGCACTGCGCGAAGCTCACGGACGTGCCGCCGCAGGACGCGGCCGCGCTGGGCCGTGCACTGCCCGTCGTCGCGCAGGCGCTGCTCGATGCGACGGGCGCGACGGACTTCAACGTCGTGCAGAACAACGGCCCGCAGGCGGGCCAGGTCGTCGACCATGTGCACTTCCACATTGTCGTGCGCGGCAAGCGCGCGGCGGCGCTGAGCCTCGACCCGGAGCTTGTGCAGCGCATTCGCGGGCAGTACACGCTGCGGGAGCGGCTTGCGTACGCGGCGACCGTGTTCGGGAAGGGCCAGCGCACGGGCCTCGGCGACATTGCCGCGCTCACGGCACAGCTGCGCAAGCGGCTTGCCAAACTATAGCATTGATAAATAAATACATCTCATTATACCGCGCGGTGCCCCCGCCGTCCGCCGCGCCGGCCGTGCCAGGCCGTCCTAGGCAGGCGCCGGCCACCGCGCGGCCTGCCGGCCCTGAGGGCGAATTACTCACGCATGCGCCCACGACCGTGCACGCAATTATAGCTGCACGCAATTACAGCGCAGCCACGCCTGCAGCACACGGGCTTGTGCTGCTCGCAGCGGCGCGGTGCGCTGCGCGCAGTCCGGACAAAAGGCGCGGCGCGGCGAATATGCGCGAGGCGGCAGTCATGAGAGCGCCAGCTACGCTAGCGGAGGCGGCGGGCTCGGCCGCGTGCGTGCCCACTGCGTCGCGCGCGACGCCGCGCGCATGAACTTTTTCGACGCGTACTTGCGGATAAGCTCCTCGTCCGTGCGCTCGCAGGGCCCGGCCAGGTAGTCGTGCATTATGAGTACAATCGGGTGCAGCGCGGCGGCCGTGCACCCGCCAGAGTAGTAGATGAAGTTCGTCGTCCACGACGTCACGCCGAGGATGTGGCGCGCGACGAGCATGGCCGCCGCCGCCACGTCCGAGGGCCGGAACGCCATGAGCCGCTCGTCGACAAGCATGATCTCGAGAAGGAACTTGCCAATGGTGCGCGTGGGCAGGTCGTAGTCGTCGGCCTTCGAGATGCGGCGCAGGAAGTTCAGCGGCGACGGGTAGTTCAGGCGGAACTCGAGCGCCACGAGAATGCGCCGCTCCATGGCGCGCACGTCGGCCTCCTTGCTGTTGCACGCGACGGCGTAGTTCTCGATGCTCGGCGTGGCGACCTCCTCGTACTTCGCCGCCAGGAACATGGCCGCCGCGCCGAGCAGCTGCACCTTCTCGAGGGGCACGGGCTCGACCTCGAGAAACCGGTCCACGACATTCACGGACAGGTACAGCGTCTCGGGGACCATGTAGAAGCGTGCATTTAGGAGAATCATCCAGTTCACGAGCGTGTGCCGGTTCGACGGCCACTTGAGGCTCGGCGGCACCGCGCGCACGTACTCGGGGTCCACCATGTACTGCTCCTGCAGTTCGTAGAGGTGCGCGTAGATGTCGTCGGCGTACTCGGCGCACATCTGCGGCTCGCGGTCGTCGTCGAGCGCGTCGTCCGCGTCGTCGTCGCACAGAATGCGCACGGGCGCGTTCTGGACGAGCGGAATGCGCCGGATGAAGCTGCGGCGCGCGCGCTTTTCGGGCGCCGCAACATCGCTGCCGCGGCGCTTCGCCACGCGCGCCGCCTCGGGCTTAATTGCGCCGGGCGGCGGCGCGCGCTGCTTGTTCGACACGTCCTGCAGCACGCGCCGCGGCCCGACAACGGCTTTCGCGTGCTCGCCCGAGAGAGCCTGGTGCGGGTTCTCCTGCTCGGCGGACCTGCCCCACGCTTCCGTCGGAACGTGGCCGCTCATTTCCAGGTCGCAATGAACGCGGTTCGACACGGAAGATTGAGAGTTGTGAACGCCTAGTTAATGAGTGTCGCGGCCGGCCCATATGCGGTTAGGGTCGCACTCATCTAAAGGTGCGCGCGTAGAATGGGAGGAGGGTCAGGTGAGCACGCGACGCGCCCGCGTAAACCTATAAACGGATCGTGCAGCGACCGCGCAGCGTCGAGCTCGCATAAGACGGCTCGATTATGCGACGAACAGTGCCGGCGCAGCCTAACGCGCGAGCTTGTGCTTACTAGGCTTCCCGCGCTGGCGCGCAGGGCCGCGCCAACCTCAGCGCGCTGCGGAGCCAGCAATTGAACAAATAAAAAAAAAATAGTGTAAGTAAGAATAAGGCGTACTTTTAGGCACTACTAGGACTGTCCCGGCTGCCGCGGTCGCACGATTATGGCTGAGTATGCGCGCCCGCCGCTGGACGCTGATCCGCAGCAGTGCGCACGGGTCTTCGCGCGCACGAGCGCGTACGCGGCCCGTGAATGAACTGAGTTGAGGTCGGCTCGACCCCATGAATACAATGAATAAATAAACCCGCTGCAGACTTACTGCGGCGGGAGCTCTGTGCCCTCGAGAGGGCCCGTCGGCGCCGGCGCCGGCGCCTCCGCACGACATAGCTCCAAGCGAGCCGTCGCTCTAATGTGAGCGCCCGCTTGTTTTCTCGCGCGACGTCTAGCTGACGCCTATATATTCCCGTTGATGCGAAATGCTCATCTTAATACACTAATAATAATAATATTCAGGCAACTAAAGCGATGATGAAATTAAAAGCAGGGTCCAGCTGGCTATGTACAGCAGGAGCGCGCGGCAGCCGCCGCGGGGGCAGGTTGGCGCCCTCCTGAAAAAAAAAAGAAATAAATTACACGAGGAGTGAGACCAGAAAAGGTTACATGCGGCTGTCCTCGGAGCCGTTGCCCGTCGCCATGTAGTCCTCCTCGTAGAACTGCATGAGGAGCTCGGGCTTGAATGGCCAGCGCCAGAACACGTCGGTGATGCGGATGAGCTGCTCGGCCGTGAGCTGCGTCGGCGTCAGGTGCAGCAGGTCCTCGAGCTGCGGGCTGAGGTCCTCGATGGCGCCGGGGCCCAGCGAGTTCAGGGCCTGGCGCAGGGGCGTGCTTTTGAGGATGAAGATCATTTTGTTCACGTACTCGAACTCGTCGAGGTGCTCGACCTGCCTTTCTTTGGGCGTGAGCTCGACGAGCGACACCTCGGGCACGCTGCGGCCGGCCATGTCGTGGGCCGCGTCCCAGTCGGCGACGAGCGGCGCCTGCAGCAGGGTCGGGTAGACGCCCTTTTTGTGGAGCTTGCTCGCGCTCGGCGCGTGCAGCACGACGCGCGCGTCGCAGCAGCTCTCGCGCTGGGCGCCGACGCGGTGCCGAAACAGCTCGCCCGCGCCGGCGAGCAGCTTCTCGGCCACGGACGAGCGCATCCACAGCAGCAGGCGCACGCGGCCGTAGCGCTCGATCCACGACTGGTTCGACACGCAGTTCAGGTACTGCGTGACGAGCTGCTCGCCCTGGCTGTGCAGCAGATTCCCCGTGAACAGAATTGCGTCGTTGATCTGCGTGCGGGGCTGCTGCTCGGGCTGCAGCTTGCCCTGCTCGATGAGCGTGTTGAACGTGGCCCAGCGGAACGGGTCCGCGCCCTCCACGTACAGGCGCGGCGGCTGCTCGAGCGTGGACAGGAACTTGCGGTACGACGGGTACGGCTCCATGAGAATGTGTGTTTTGGGCCGCACAACGTTGTGCAGGGCCGCCGAAAACACGGCCGCGCCGGAGTACACATCGAGAATCGTTGTTTGCGGCCCGTACAGCGTGTCGTAGCCCAGCTTCTTGACAATGTCGACGCCCAGATCGTAGTTCACAAAGCTCTTACGTGAGTACAGCTTCTGCACGACCTTCTTCCATTCTCCTCTTGTGTTCTGCATGCCGAACGACGCGCGTCAAAATATACTGAACCGCACCGCACCGCTGCATACTTGTGATAGCCGTATGTAGTGTCTAACCTTTGGGGGGTGGTGCGCGCACGCCGGGTGTTTGTGGGTGGGTGGTTTTCAGCACGACGGCGTCTCGCACCGGCTGCCAAACAAATCGCGTTCACGCTGCCGGCCATTGCTAATTGCTTCACACGCTGTGCACAGAGCTAGAGCACCGCCAGTCTCGCACGCAGCCGTGGCAAGAGTACTATGTTGAAGCTGAAACTGAAGTCTGAGGATGCGCGCGGGCCCGAGCCCGAGCGGCCGCGCAGCGACGCTGGCGCCAAGCCCGTGAAACTGAGCCTGAACCTCGACAAGCCGGCCAACCCTGTGCGCATTCGGCTGCGGCCGAACAAGGGCCTCGTGGAGGGCTACGACTCGGAGGCGCCGGACCGCGAGGAGGACCCCGTCATTGAAGAGGCCGTCGTTCTGCGCATGCTCCCCGGCGTGCCTGCGCTGGCGGCGCTGCACCGTGCGGCCGAGTCAAACGACTTCAGTGGCGTGAACATCCGCTTCGACGACCGGCGGCACGCCGTCGTCAGCGTCGACGGCGAGAGCTTTGCCGCGCAGCTCATGGATCTGCCGACGGTCACGGAGGTGCACAAGACGTTCGACCGCAAGAACATTTTCAAGACCGTGGACGTGTCGCAGATTTTGCTTGTCACACACCGCGTCGGCGAGCCTGCGCCGAGCAACGCGAACCTCATGCGCTTTACAAACGACCCGCAGGCGTTCCCGCACGGCCTCACGCCGCCGCTCTACAACGTGCGCAACCGGCGATTCCAGAAACGCATGAGCAACAAGGCTATCGAGAACCTCGAGGCGCAGGTCGATGAGCTGCTGCAGAAGGACGCCGCCGCGAAGGAGGTGAAAACGGAGTTGCTGCCCGCATCAGCTGTGGCCGCACAGCAGGCGCTGGCCGAGGCGGCGAAGGCCGCTGCTGCTGCGCGTGCCGAGGAGTCGGACATGGAAGTCGACGAGGAGCTGGACGAGGAGCTCGAGAAGGCGATGATGGACGACGAGGGCACGGGCGCCGAGGGCTCGCAGTCTGACGATGACGACGACGATGATGATGACGACGACGACGACGACGATGATGAGCGGCCTGCCGACGGGCAGTACGACGACGACGACGACTCGCGGCAGCACAGCAAGCAGCTGCGCGAGGAGATCAAGGAGCTACAGAGCACAATCGATGCGAAGGAGCGCGCAGCGGGCAGCCTCATTAACGACATTATGCGCGCGCGGCACATGGACGCCGTGAACCGGCTGCGCGCCGAGCTCGAGAAGAAGGAGCGCCTGCTGAACGACGCGGAGCTCGACGAGCGCGCGAGCGAGAACGACGACGACGACGACGCCGAGAGCGGCAACGACGGCGACGGCGACGGCGATGATGCGCCAGCGAAGCTGCCGGCCAACAAGGGCACCACCGTGCAGCCGGCCAAGACCGCGGCCGAGGCGGAGGACGCCGAGGCGGAGGACGCCCACGCCGACGCCGATGCGCGGAGCTCCGAGCCGGCCGAGGCAGCACCAGACGGCGCCGAGCAGAAGGACGCGAGCGAGGACGATATCGACGACCTGTTTTAGCGCGGTTTTTGCCGGCCGCGGGCCACTATTTTGCATGAAGAGCTGGTTGTGCGCGGCGCCGGGGCGCCTCCAGCCGCTTCTAACCCAGTGTACAAAATTCAATAAAAAGCAAGCATGCGAAGTTAATTCTATTTACGATTTACAACACGATTCACGAGCGGCGGCACGAGCCGCGCTCTCTTCGTGGCGCTGCTGCACGGCTCCGCACCCTCCCCAATACTCAAGAAATTGTGTAGACATGACGGGCCCGGAATGGCTAGTGGCGGTGCGATGCGTCGCCTTCGTCCTGAAATTAACCGTTGAATTGCCGTTGCACGACGAGCAGCCTCAGCTCCTGCCTCCCGCGTAGTAGGCGTGTACGCTGCGCGTTCGGCGGCGGTTTCCCCGTGCACGTGACGGGCCCTGAAAAATCCCACGAGTCGAGCGTCGTTTTGGCCCAGTGTCCCCAGAGATGTCGTTGGTGCAGCGGATCCTTGGCGAGCTAGGCAAACATGGGCACATCGAGAACACGCTGCGTGCGTTCCCGGACGAGCCCAGCACCGCCGTGCAGGCGGCCGTTGCGTCGCTGAGCGACAAAAACATGATCACGGCCGAGCAGATTGAGCAGGAGCTGTGGTCGCTCACGGAGGAGGGCGAGGACATTGTCGCGAACGGGTCACACGAGGCGCGTCTGTTCGACGCCGTGGCCGCGGCTGTCGACGGCCTGGCCCTGGCCGACGTCGGCAAGCAGCTCGGCAACTCGGGCAAGATTGGCCAGCAGCGCGCGTTCAAGAACGGCTGGGTCAAGAAGGACGGCAGCAAGCTTGTGACGAGCCTCGACTCGCGGCCGGCCGACGTCACGCAGCAGGAGCTGCAGGCCGTGAAGACGGCCGGCTCGCTGGAGAACGCGGCGGCGCTGGCCGAGCTGAAGAAGCGCAAGCTCGTGGTTAAGACGAAGGTCTGGTGGTACAAGCTGGCAAAGGGCCCCGAGTTCGCGCTTGAGGTGCCGCACTACGAGACAGACTTGACGGTCGAGATGCTGCAGAGCGGCAGCTGGAAGGACGCCAAGTTCAAGCCGTACAACTTCAAGGCCGAGGGCGCGGACCCGCACGCGGGCAGCCTGCACCCGCTGAACAAGGTGCGCGAGGAGTTCCGCTCCATCTTCTTCAACATGGGCTTCACAGAGATGGCCACGGACCCGTATGTGGACACGGGCTTCTGGAACTTCGATGCTCTGTTTGTGCCGCAGCAGCACCCGGCCCGCGACCTGCAGGACACATTCTACATCAAGGACCCGCTCGAGGGTGGTCTGCCCGAGGACAAGACGTACTACGAGAACGTGCGCGCCGTGCACGAGGAGGGCAAGTTCGGCTCGAAGGGCTACCGCTATGCGTGGGACCCGAAGGACGCGCAGAAGCTCGTGCTGCGCACGCACACGACGGCCATCAGCGCGCGGATGCTGCACGCGCTCGCCGCGGACCCGCGGCCGGCGCGCTATTTCTCTATTGACCGCGTTTTCCGCAACGAGGCCGTCGACGCGACGCACCTCGCCGAGTTCCACCAGATCGAGGGCGTCATTGCCGACTTCGGCATCACGCTCGGCAACCTCATCGGCTTCATGCAGACGTTCTTTGCCAAGATGGGCGTCGACCAGTTGCGCTTCAAGCCGGCCTACAACCCCTACACGGAGCCGTCGCTCGAGATCTTCGGCTACCACCACGGCCTCGGCAAGTGGGTCGAGATCGGCAACTCGGGCCTGTTCCGCCCCGAAATGCTCGAGCCCATGGGCCTGCCCCGCGACCTGCGCGTCATCGGCTTCGGCCTGTCGCTCGAGCGCCCGACAATGATCAAGTACGCCGTGTCGAACATCCGCGAGCTGCTGGGCCACAAGGTCAGCCTCGACTTCGTGGAGGCGAACCCGGCCGTCCGCTTCGACGAGCGCCTCGTATAATCATTTAATTAGGCTGTTTCTTTTTTTTTTTTTTTGGGTGGCTATACATGCTGTTCATACATGCTATGGAGGCCGGCGTTGGAGATGTCGCGCACACAAGTAGATTTCGTAAACCAGGTGTTCCTAAGCGACGTAGCTGGCCCGCGCGGCGGCTAGGCTTAGAGATGACATGAAGGCGTCACGGACGCCGCGCGGGCTGGCTTTCGCGCGCCACGAGGGCCTTATTCGCGCGCAGGCATTCTGGTCGGCTCGAGGCACGCAGCGTATCGTAAATTCCTCACTCGCCGGCATTATGCGCCACTCTCTGCAGCTGTTTATTTACATGCCGTTTATTCACATGCCGTTTATTCGTCTACATGCCCCTCCTCCCGGCTCACTGGCTATTTATTTGCTTATGCGCCAAGCGTGCGCAACCTTGCTCGCAGCACGAGCCCCGAATCTTCATCTTCGGCGGATGGAACCCCGCTGGCGAACAGGCACGAGGTCGTCGCCTCTCTAGTGCAACCCGCAATAGCAAGTGCACTTGGCCAGTTCCGCACGGTCCGCGCTAATAATCATAACAGCAAACCCTTGAAGCCCAGGGACACGAGCCTTAGCCTCGACGCACGCACGCAGAAACCTAGCCCTTACGACAGGCCTTGCGACATATGTAGTAACGGGCAGATGCCTACTTATACCTGCAGCCCACCTTTTGCGCGGACCTGGCAGATCCTCACTCTAGACTCACCCAATAATGGACTGCTGCACTCTCATCCTCGCCATCCTGCTGCCCCCGCTCGCAGTCTTCCTCGCTGAGGGTTGCGGTACGCAGCTGTTGCTGAACATCATTCTCTGCTGTTTCGCGTGGTTCCCAGGCATGATCCATGCTGTGTACATCACGCAGAGGGACGCCGCCTAAGCGCATCGCATAGATAGGTGCGCCACACGGCTTACAGTTGTGCGTGCTTCCATGGGCCGCAATTGATGCGCCTCGCTATACACTCGTGAGCGCATAGCACGGCGCCTCCCAGATCCCCGCGGGCGTCTCAATTGCGAAAAAAATTAACCGGCCGTGGGCGCGGCCCTATTGTACTAAACTCGTATTATGCTTGCTACTATTGTCATCAAATCCCGCATTCCCAATAGTTTACGGGCTTTGCCGTACCCCGCCCGCAGTGCTTCATCCGCTATTAATTTCATCACATGCGTAGCGCGGGGGGCCGCCGCACTCGTCGCTGCCGCACGCGTAGCCGTATCATGGAAACACCATGTGATATGCAGGACACATAGCGGCGCCAGCCGGCGGAAGATAAGACACATATATAGCGCGCAAGCATGCTACCATCGCGCCGCCCCAACAACTCGCACCAAGCGTCAGGTTCGGGACTCGCTACTGAGAGTTGTGCCCCAACTAAGCGTGTTCCGTGTGTTTACGGTGCACTGCGTGTTCCCGTTTGCCAGTGTCATGCGTGAAAGCATGCGTCAGACCTGACCAGCCCGCCTCACTCGTACAAACCTAGCCCACGTATTTCCTGATCGGGAATGTGCTCGGCGGATTTTGTCCATCTCACATCATCTCTACGCGCCGCTGCCTCTCAATTAACTGCTCGTAGCCACTGGAACATCGTAGACCTTGGCAACAGATGGGGTGCGGGCCAAGCAAAGAAGCAAAGCTGCTAGAACTGCCGACTGAAGGCCATGAGCGGTCGGAAAAGTCGCGGGTCCCCGCGCCAAAGCGAGGCGACCAGGCGCCGCTGCCGCGCCGCAAGGCTCTGGCCATGCTCAATGCCCAGATCGAGAAGGATCTCGCGAAGCGCGCGAGCCGCCCGTCGCAAAAGGCGCTGTTTTTGGGCACGGGCGAGAGCGGCAAGTCGACCGTGTTTAAGCAGATGCGGCTCTGCTACGCGAACAGCTTCGACAAGTTCGAGCGCTACCAGTACTCGAAGCTCATTTGGGCCGATACACTGCGGTCCATGCGTGTGCTTGTCGACATCTGCGAGCAGGAGCTGCAGTCGACGGGCGGCGATGCGAGCATTCAGGACATGTTGTCGGCGTGGATTGGCGACGACGCGCCCGACAAGATGCACCTCGCCAAGCATCTACTGCAGTCGCTGGACACGTCGCGCAAGGGCTTCCTCAGTGCCGAGGCCGACTCGAACGCGAAGGCGTTCCTGCACTCGCACGTGGCGGCGAACCGCCGCGCCGCAGACGATCTCGAGGCCCTGCTCGTGAGCAGCCAGGCCGCGCAGCCAATTGTCACGCAAGCCGTGCGGGGCTACGCGTCCATGGGCGAGTTTGAGGAGACGAACATGGGCCCCATCGTGGAGCCAATGGCCGATAGCGAGCCGACGCGGCAGGAGATCGCGCAGGCTGTGCACGAGCTGTGGGTGCAGTGCCCGACGCCGATCCGCAACATGGTGGTGGCAAACCAGCTGGGCTTCGACACGAATGCCGCGTTTTTCCTGGACAAGGTGCTTGAGCTGCAAAGCGCCGACTATCTGGCCACGGACGACGACATTCTGCGCGCTCGCATCAAGACCACGGGCATCACGACGGCGACGTTCCGCGTCAAGGGCAGCGAGCTTGTCGTCATGGATGTGGGCGGCCAGCGCATTGAGCGCAAGAAGTGGATCTACGGGTTCGACGACGTGACGTGCCTGCTGTTCGTGGCGTCCGTGTCGGAGTACGACCAGAGCTTGGACGAGGAGGCATCTGTAAACCGGCTGGACGAGGCGCTCGAGACGTTTAAGCAGACGGTGAACTCGCAGTGGTTCCGCGCCAAGAGTGTGCAGCTGTTTTTGAACAAGACGGACATCCTCGAGCAGAAGTGCGTGCTCTCGCCGTTCAGCAACCACTTCCCGGACTACCAAGGCAGTGACACAGACCCAGCGGCAATCACAAAGTACATCGAGAATCTGTTCCGCGAGCGTTTCAACGCGAACCGCGGCCGCCGCAGCCTCTACGTGCACCGCACGTGCGCGACGGACACGACAACGATGAAGTTTGTCGTCGACGCCGTGAGCGACATGATCCTGCTCGAGAATCTGAAGTGGGCCGGCATGATTTAGCCGGCCCAGCTAGCGAAGGCACGCCGCCAACTCGCGAGCGGCGCGCGCCCATATGTACGCGCCATACGTATATGCAACTACATTATGAGTATTTTTTTTTCTTGACTATGCTGGGTACTTAAACGAGTGCCAGCAGTGCGTCGGCCAGCCGTGTGCACGACTTTGCGGCACAAACCTAGTTAGCCGGCGCCTGCTATTTTGCCGGAGGTCGCTAAGCCGGTTGGATGTGCAGCAGCATGCCTACGTAATTAATTTGAATGACCTGCAGGGCGGCTGCGCGTCGGCGCGGCGCAGAGCCCGGCTGTGTGCGGCCGCCTTATTTATGCCGCCACTTACTCGCGAGCCTACAGCCAGCAACGCGGCGGACGGCGGCGCCGAAGATCGGGACGACGACAACGGCCGCGGATTCCGCATAGCACGGGACTGGCGGGCCGGCGCTCTCATTGGCTGGCGCCGCCGCCCTTACCGCGTTCCCCCGGATTTTATATAATGCATAAATATGAATGTGTAGCCGACTCTGACCAGACCCGATCTCCCACCTCAAAATGCTTTCGCAGTTTGCTCGCATCCAGGCTCGCTCATTCTCGACGACCCCCGCCTCCCTTTCGAAGGTTGCTGTGCTCGGCGCCGGCGGCGGCATTGGCCAGCCGCTGTCGCTGCTCCTCAAGGAGAACCAGGACGTGACGTCGCTGAGCCTGTACGACCTGAAGGGCGCGCCCGGCGTGGCGGCCGATGTGTCGCACGTCAACACGCGCTCGAAGGTCACGGGCTTCGGCCCCGAGGACAGCGGTCTTGAGCGCGCGCTCGAGGGCACGGACGTGATTGTGATTCCCGCCGGCGTGCCGCGCAAGCCCGGCATGACGCGCGACGACCTGTTCAACACGAACGCGTCGATTGTGCGCGACCTGGCCAAGGCTGCCGGCAAGGCCAGCCCGAAGGCGCTCATTGCCGTCATCTCGAACCCCGTGAACTCGACGGTGCCCATTGTTGCCGAGACGCTGAAGAACCTTGGCGTCTACGACCCGCGCCGCCTGTTCGGCGTCACGACGCTCGACCTTGTGCGTGCGTCGCGCTTCATCTCGCAGGTGAAGAACACGGACCCGGCCAACGAGTTCGTGTCCGTTGTGGGCGGCCACTCTGGCGCCACGATTGTGCCGCTCCTGAGCCAGAGCAACCACCCGGACATTGCTGGCGAGGAGTACGAGAAGCTCATCCACCGCATCCAGTTCGGCGGCGACGAGGTCGTGCAGGCCAAGGCCGGCGCCGGCTCGGCGACGCTGTCCATGGCGTTCGCCGGCGCGCGCTTCACGGCGTCGCTGCTGAAGGGCCTGAAGGGCGAGTCTATCAGCGAGAACACGTTCGTTGAGTCGCCGCTCTACAAGGACGAGGGCATCACCTTCTTCTCGTCGCCCGTGTCGCTGGGCCCGAACGGCGTGGAGAAGATCCACGACATCGGCAAGATCACCTCGAAGGAGGAGGAGCTGCTGGCTGCCGCTAAGGACGGCCTCAAGAAGAACATCGAGAAGGGTGTCTCCTTCATCGCGCAGAACCCTTAAAGTGTGTGTATATATCCTTTGTAGGCCATGAAATTAGAGTTTAGGTAGTTAGCCTTGAGCGCAGACTATACTAAACTAAACTGAACTGAACCAGCCAGGCTAGCGAGACTAGTCGGGCTAAACCAAGCAGTGCGCGGCATCAGAGGCGGGCTGAACTAGAGCCGCAGCGTAGCCAAGCGGTAGTGCTGTTACGCCGCTGCTGCCGTTTGCTGCCTACTCTGGTGATGCCTGCTCGGTTTCGGCGCATGTGCAGCCGTGCGCTGCCGCGCTGAACAAACTGACCCGCCCGGAACTCAAACATGCTCAGCGCCCGGACTGCAGCCTAGACGCAGGGGCTGTGTTGCTAATGCGCGCATCGCCCGGACCCATGCGACGCCGCAGTGCGGCCTGCGGATCGCCATGCAGCCCTTTTTGCAATTGCTCGCCAGCTTTAACCTCAGCTTAAACAATGATCGTCCGCCCTCCACGGAACTTGAGTTAGGGCAGGCGCGGCGGTCCGCCGGGGCAGGCATGCGGTTCATAAAGCTTTGCGCGTGCGCGTCGACAGGGACTGTCGGCGCTTCACTTTTGTGTATTACTGCTAACTATCTAAAAATCCTGATACTGCGCGATTTTCCGCCTACGGTTAGCATTGGTTGCGCAACACTAACTTACTATATATACTATCCGCCTCGACTTGGCGGCGGCGGCCACGTAATCTCGAGGCTACCCAGGTTGCCGCGAGCAAATCGATTACCTAAAATAATGGCCTGAAACAGCGGAGTTAGTGCGTGACGCTGTAGACGCAGCGCGCAAAGCGCAGCAGCCCTTTCCGCGAGTCAAGGCCCCGCACAAATGCCGCTATACGTGCTCACACCGCTGCGGTACTCGATGTGGAGCGTCCTGGCATACGAGTGCGGCCGGTACCTTAACGGGCCCTTGGACCCAGGGCGAGGGTGCAGTTATCTGGGGCGCAGATCCTGTGCGGGCAGCGATACCGGGCCGGAGGCAGCGGGACCAGCGATTCGGCGGCTGGCGAGCAGAAAGTGCACGGAAACGCCCGCACAAGCTCAGAGTGTCTAAGATGCATTTTCCCAAGTGCTATGACGCGCCTACGACGCGCGACAGGCGCGTCCTCGGTGCTGGGCCAAGCCGCGCGGCTAGTGGTCACCTGCTGGGCCGCGAGAATCTTGATTGAGAAATGCAGGGTCCAGCATGCATGGTAGGGCAGGGCAGGGCCAGGGCAGGCGCGACAGGCCAGGCTTGCAGGACGAGCGCGCTCGCGGTGGAAGCAGCGGTGCGAGGAAAGCGTAGACGGCGACGGCCGCAAACGCAGCGCCGGAGTCGCCCTGCGCAGCAGTGACGACGAGCGTGTGCGCAGGCGTCCTTCGCGTGCCCCGCCGCCGCGCACTAAGCACACATAGTGTACAGAATAACAAACGCTTTGTGCACGAGCGGCGCGCGGACGGCGCGCGGACGGCCCGCGGGCCCGTCGCCGACGCGTGTTTACGGCCGTCGCGCGCCGGCTAGGGCGCGCTCGTCTGCGCGGCCGTGGGTGTTGACGCCGGGCGCAGATATCGGAGATACGGGCGCATGATTGGGCCGGTATCAGCGCTCGCACGTGCCAGCCAGCAGGTTGCCCGCACTAAGCCTCGCTCTGCCGGGTTTCGCGGCAGCGATTTGGCTGCGCGCCTCGATGCGGCATCTTGCAGGGCGAGGGTCGGGAACCCTAACAGCATCTAATCAAAAAGACACGACCCAGCGACGCGTCCATGCGCAGGTCGAGCGGGTAAGACACACATCACGAGGAATTTGTCAACCTCCCGCCGCCGTATATAGATCTCACCACAACAGCGGCTTGCTGCAAACGACCAAAAGACCCTTTCGCCTGCGGGACCGTATTGCACCCCCCCACAATGTCGACCATTTCCCCAATGCAACTGCGGCGCACCATGTCGTACCCAGCACAGCCGTACGATGAGTCGCAAGGCGTAGATCCGGGCCAGCTGTTCGTCAGGGATCCGTGGTCGCTCTCCCCCGCTGGTTCGGGGAAGAAGCTGCCCGGCGACGCGCACGCCGCGCCGGAGACGCCCATGCGCAAGGTGCGCAACCACTCCGTCGCCGTCGCCGACACGGGCCTCGTCACGCCGCAGTCCGTGTCGCGCAGCTTCTCGACGTCGGCGCTGCCGTTCGCGCAGCACGACATGGCCGAGCTCGGCCACGCGCCGCTGTCGCCGATGATGACGCCGCTCACGACGCCGCTCGCGACGCCATTGGACTCGCACGACAACCCGCTCGACCTCGCGCTCGACAAGGAAGGCATGTCGCTGCCGCTCGGCATGAACGCGAACTTCCAATTCGACCTCGGGTTCGCCGGCCACGACCAGGCGGGCCCCGCGCCGGGCCGCGGGCTCGACGACGCCGACATGGCGTCGGGCATCAACCCGTTCTACCGCCCGCCGCTGTGCCTGCGCCGCGTCGCGTCCGCCGGCGACGCCGCCAGCGACGCCGCGGCGTCCGTCGGCTCGCTGCCGCCGCTCGAGTCCACGCCTGGACATCGCTA
>JANIVK010000086.1:0-31256 GCA_030555795.1 Entelexis sorbosivorans | reverse complement strand
CAGATGAGCGCCGCGCAGCACGCGGCGCTGAATTGGGACGCTGAGGCCGGCGGCGTGGCGAAGCACGAGCTGCGGCGCACGCACTTCGCGCAGCGCGCGGCGCAGGCGCGGCGCTCGCGACTGTGCAAGCCGTGCGTCATGTCGCGTGCCGGCACGCTGACGGAGCTGTACGCGCCGGCGCCGGCGCCGCCGCTGCTGGGCCGGCGCCTGCACGTCATTGACGCGCTCGACTTCCCGCTCGGCGTGCCGTTTGGCGAGCTTAGTGGCGCCGCGCGCAGCGGCGACGTGTTTGTCGTGAACCGCTGCGACCTAGTTGTGACGCGGCAGTCGCAGCTCGCGCAGTTCAAGCGCTACGTCATGGCGGCCGTGTTTGGCCCGCACGGCGTGGCCGCGGACCGCGTGCACACGGTCAGCGCGAAGCACGCGTGGAACCTGAAGAAGCTGTCCGAGGCGTTTGTGAGCGCGCCGAAGACGAACTACTTTGTCGGCGCGCCGAACGCGGGCAAGACGACGCTCGTGCACCGCCTTGCCGGCGTGCGCGACGCGGCCGGCGCGACGGCGTGGCCCGTGCCGTTCACGACGCAGCACGCGTCCGAGTTCCGCGCGCTGCCGCAGTTCCGCAGCAAGGACCTTGTCGACACGCCGTCGGTGCTTGGCCCGGCCGGGCTCGCGCCGTACGACCTGCTCACGCCGGCCATGCTGCGCAAGACGGGCGCGGGCGTGCAGGTCACGCACGGCGACCGCAAGTATTTGGCCGAGCCCGTGCGCGCGCGCTCGGGCCAGACCGTGAGCATTGGCGGCGTGCTGGCCCTCGAGTTCCCGCGCCTGCCCGGCGCGCAGCTGCCCATCCATGTGTTCCCCGTCATGAACGGCATCAACCACACGCGCCTCGCGCAGGCGTTCCACGGGCTCGACACGCTCGCGCGCGTGAACGCGTCGCACGACGCGAACCACGCGCGCATGCGCATGCACGCGGCGCCGGGCCTCGACGTCATGCCGCGGCCCGAGTTCGTGCTGCAGTGAGCGCGGCAGCAACGTAATTTGTATATAGTTTTAATGTGCATGCCTTGTTTCCATTTTCGTGCGCAGTTGCGGGCCCGGTAGTGGGCTGGCGCGTGTGTGGCCTATTCACGTTACATACGCATAACAGCTGGCGCGGCCCAGACCTGCCTGGAGGCAGCCCGAACCACCGAAGCTAGGGACGCTAATTGTGCTACTTATCTTGTGCTAGGTATGCTGTGCTAAATATACTGTACGGTGTGCTGTGCTAAACATGCTGTGCTAAACATGCTGTGCCGTATGCTGTGCTACGGACGCTGTGCCGTACGGTGTGCTAAACATGCTGTGCCGTATGTTGTGCTACGGACGCTGCGCTGTGCCGTATATTGTGCTACGCATGCTGCGTGCTACGCATGCTGCGTGCTACGCATGCTGTGCTACGTATGTGTACAAGGCGTGCTGTGCTACGTATGGTACACAACATATGTTGTGCTGCATATGCCGTGCGACGTAGATTGCCGCGGCGCCGGCTTCTTGGCTAGCCGCCGAGGACGTGGTTGTTGTGCTATGTTTCCACAGCGGGCGCCTAGAACGTGGCGCCGTCGACAATGAACAGGCGCTCCTCGTGCTTGCGGATCCAGCCAACAAGCTTCTTCACGGCGTGGCTCACGGCGTCCTTGTCGTCCGTCGCCGCGTAGCAGTACAGCTCGAACGCCGGCGTCGTCCAGCCCAGCACGCTGCCGGCCTGCCACTTGAACCAGCACAGGCGCTGCTTCGTGCGCGCCATGGCCGCCTGCAGCTGCACAAAGCGGCCGCACAGCGCCGCGCCGAGCTCGCCGGCCGGGCGCTGCGACTGCACAAACTGCACATGCGCGCGCGACTTGTACACAAAGTACGCGACGGGCTCGATGCGCAGCGCCGCGCACTGCAGGCGGCCCGCGCGCGCGGCCGACGTGATGGCCGCAACCAGCGCCGGCTCAATGCGCTGCATGACGGCGTTGCCGACGGTCTGCATCTCGTAGAACCCGTGGCGGTCGGGGCTCACGAGCACCAGCACCGTGTCGGGCCGCGCCACAAACCGGATGTACGCGTAGAGAAAGCCGTTCGGGTTGAACCGCGGGAAGCAGATGGGCACCCAGTGCTCGCCGTCCGCGAACACGCTCGTGTTGAACAGCATGCTGAACACAAGGTGCAGGTCCGGCGGGTGCAGCGAGTGCTGCCGCGGGCGCACAACGCTGCTGAAGCGGCCCGCGCTGAGAATGAGCCCGTACAGCAGCGAGGTTTGGGCGCGCGCGTCGAGCAGCGCCGCGTTCGTGGCGTCGCGCAGCGACTTGCGCAGCTCAAGGCTCTCCAGCGCGCCGAGCCACGACCACGGCTCGGCCGCGTCGATGTCCTGCACGAGCGCGTTCAGAAACACGTCGGTGCCGCCGAGCATCGGCCGCAGGTCGAGCCCGGGCCGCGCCGCAAAGTGCCGCTCGAGCTGCTGCTTCGTGAGCACAGACAGGATCTGCGCGTGCAGCAGCTCGAGGTGCGCGCGCAGCTGCGCCGCGCTGCGCCCGCGCTTGTCAATGGCAACGAGAATGAGCGGGTGCGACGTGTGCACGACAAACAGCGCGTGCTGCGCCTCGAACGAGCGCAGCTCGTTGCCGGCGCCGAAGCACGACACAATCGCCTGCAGCACGCCCGTGTAGCGCACAATGTCCTCCTCGCGCCCGTGCGAGTAGTAGATGGGCTTCCCCGAGAACGTGAGAATCACGTACAGCGAGGGGCTGTGCAGAAACGTCTCTGCATCAGCGCTCATCGCGCGGCGGAACTCGTTGCGGCTCGGCGCGCGGCTGCTGCTGGGCGAGAGGCAGGCAAGGCCGGCGCGCGCGCCCTCGCTGGCCTCGCGCCCTTACCCGCCGCCACTACGCAGCTCTTTGGGAGTTAGGTGGGACGAGTGGGACCCGCGCCCGCGCCCGCGCCCTTCGCCCTGCGCCTACGCGTATCACGCGGCACCGCGGGCAGCGGGCAGCACGAGCAGGCGCGCCAGGGCCAGCCAGCGTTCTCGACCGCCGCGAGCCGCGCCACCGCCACAACTGTCCTAGCAATTGCGAGCGACAGCCATGTCGGGAAGCGCCCTGTGCCAGCACTGCCGGCTGCCCATTGTGCCGCACAAGTACTTGGCGAACCTGAATGCGAACCAGGTGCAGGCGTTCAAGCAGGGCGGCGAGCCGCCGGCCGACGCGCCAACCACCGTGTACGGAAACCCGCTCGAGGACGCAAGCTTCATTGTGCTCACCGAGAGCCTGAACCCGCTCATCCGCGGGCAGACGGGCTCGGCGCCAACGCCGGCGTCGTCGGAAATGATCAGCCGCGAGACGGACATGCTCGAGCGCCTCTACGACTTCATTGGCGCGAAGACGGACATTGATTTGCCGCTGTGCAGCGAGTGCGCCGAGTCCGTGAAGAAGGGGCTCAAGACGGAGTACGAGGACGCGTGCCGCGAGCGCGACGCGTACATCTCGTTCCTGAACAAGGTGAAGGACGAGCCCGTTGCCGGCAGCCAGGAGGTGGCGGACCTGCTCAAGCGCATCAAGCGGCTCGAGAAGGAGAACGACGAGGCGCTGGCCGAGCTGCGCGAGGCCGAGCGCGAGCGCGAGAGCGCCGAGCACGACCTCGCCGCGGCGCGCGGCGAGGCGCGCGAGCTCGCCGCGCAGCAGCAGGCCGTGTACGGCGCGCGCAACGAGCTCGAGCTCGACGTGCAGAAGCAGACCGTCGAGACGCGCCGCCTCGAGGCGCTCGCCGAGTACCAGGAGACGCACCTCTACCGCCTGCAGCGCACAGACGTCTACAACGACGTGTTCTGCATCGGCCAGGACGGCAACTACGGCACCATCAACGGCCTGCGCCTCGGCCGCCTGCGCGACAAGAAGGTCGAGTGGTCCGAAATCAACGCGGCCCTTGGCCAGGCCCTGCTCCTGCTGGCCACGCTCGTGAGCCGCCTCGGCGTGAAGCTGCCCGAGTACCGCCTCAAGCCGCTGGGGTCCATGTCGCGCATCGAGCGGCTCGAAATCGACCCGGAGACGGGCGACGTCACGCGCGCGTCGTCCATCGACCTCTACTCGAGCGGCGACTACCCGTTCGAGCGGCTCCTCTCGCACAAGCGCCTCGACAACGGCATGGCCGCGTACCTCGACATCCTGAAGCGCGTCGGCCAGCACGTCGAGAGCTACGACCCGACGCTGAAGCTGCCGTACGCCATCGACGACGACAAGATCGGCGGCTACAGCATCCGCCTCTCGCGCAGCTCCAGCAACGAGCAGTGGACGGCCGCCTGCAAGTATCTGCTCACAAACGCAAAGTGGATTCTCGCCTATGTGATCAGCCATTGACTTTTTTTTTGGCTTTAGGCAGGCAAGCATGGGGCCCGCGACGGCTGAGAGCCCCCGTTTATTTATTTATTTATGCCATGTACGACGCCGCAGTCGCACAGATTGCGCAGGTATAAACTACGTACTTATCCGCAGCGGCGCGCCGGACTTTAATAAGTTTTGCGACACCTCGAGAACTTGCTGCAGTGGCGACGACGCGGCGGCGTGCAGGCGGCGCGCAGGCGGCGTGTGTAGTGCGGCAGGAGCGCATTCAGGCGGCCCCGGGCCCGGCCCACACACTCCCGTGTGGATAAACCCTCGCCCTGGTAACCACCCAAATTTGATAGTCGCTGCGGCGGCTGCAGCGGCTTCCTTGCTCAACATCCCTCGCCGGCCACTTATGCCCCCGCGACTCGACAATTTGTCTGTCGACACACTGGGCGCCTGGCTCGCAGAGCTGGGCCAGGGCCTGCAGGTCGACGCGGCGCTGCTCGCGGCAAAGGTCGAGGCCGGGTTCACGCCACACGGCACGACGCCGCGCGATCTGGCCGTGCTCGCCGGCGAGACGGCCGGGTCGATGGCGACGCGGCACCCGGACTGGTCCGCCCTGGCTGCGCGCATATTCCTCGAGGAATTGTACGCGCGCACGAGCGCCACGTTCTCGGGGTTTGTGGCCGCCTGCCGCGACGGGCTCGACGCGGGCTTTGCCGCGTTCGTGCGGGCCAATGCGCGGCGCATCGACGCGGCCATCGACTGCGCCCGCGACCGCGAGTTCACGTACTTCGGCGTGCGCACGCTCATGCGCTCGTACCTGCTCGACGGCGAGCGCCCGCAGTACATGTGGATGCGCGCGGCGCTGGCCCTGCACTACCCGGACCTCGACGCGGCGCTGCAAAACTACGAGCTCATGTCGCAGCGCTACTTCACGCACGCGACGCCGACGCTGTTCAACAGCGGCTTGCCGAATGGGCAGCTGGCGAGCTGCTTCCTGCTGGCCATGCAGGGCGGCGGCGTCGAGGGCATTTTTGACACGCTGAAGGACTGCGCGCTCATTTCGCGCCAGGCCGGCGGCATTGGCCTGCACTGCTCGAACGTGGAGGCCGCGTCCGTGCAGCGCGGCACGACGACAAACGGCGGCATCGTGCCCATGCTGCGCGTCTTCAACAACGCGAGCCGGTTCGTCGAGCAGGGCGGCAACAAGCGGCCCGGCGCCATCAGCATCACGCTCGAGCCGTGGCACGCCGACATCTTCGCCTTCCTCGACCTCAAAAAGAACCACGGCAAGGAGGAGTACCGCGCGCGCGACCTGTTCTACGCGCTGTGGGTGCCGGACCTGTTCATGCAGAAGGTGCAGCGCGACGAGGAGTGGCACCTGTTCTCGCCCGAGGAGGCGCCCGGCCTGCAGGACTGCTACGGCGCCGACTTCGCGCGCCTCTACGAGAAGTACGTGGACGCGAAGCAGTTCCGCCGCGCGCTGCCCGCGCGCAAGGTGTGGGCCGCCGTGCTCGACGCGCAGGTCGAGACGGGGAACCCGTCCATTCTGTACAAGGACAGCGCAAACGCAAGGTCGAACCAGCAGAACCTGGGCGTCATCAAGTCGTCGAACCTGTGCTGCGAGATAATAGAGTACTCGGCGCCGGACGAGATCGCCGTGTGCAACCTCGCGTCGCTGGGTTTGCCGCGGTTTGTGACGCGCGCCGGCAGCTACGACTTTGCGAAGCTGCACGCCGTGACGAAGCAGGTGGCCCGCAACCTGAACCAGGCCATTGACAGAAACGCGTACCCGCTCGCGGCGTGCCGCAAAAGCAACCTGCGGCACCGGCCCATTGCCATTGGCACGCAGGGCCTGGCCGACGCCTACCACCGGCTGGGCTATGCGTTCGACTCGCATGAGGCGCGGCAGCTGAACCGGCAGATCTTCGAGACGATTTACCACGCCGCGCTCGAGAGCAGCATGGAGCTGGCGCGGCAGCGCGGCGGCGCCTACGAGACGTACGCGGGCAGCCCCATGTCGCGCGGGCTTTTGCAGATGGATTTGTGGCACGAGAAGGTCACGGACGAGCTGTGGGACTGGACGCGGCTGCGCCGCGACATTGCTGCGCACGGCGTCGTGAACTCGCTTGTCACGGCCGTCATGCCGACGGCGTCGACGTCGCAGATCCTCGGCTACTCGGAGAGCATTGAGCCCGTGACGTCGAACATCTACAGCCGGCGCACGCTGAGCGGCGAGTTCCAGGTTGTGAACACGTACCTTGTGGCCGAGCTCGAGCGGCTCGGGCTGTGGACGGACGACGTGCGGCAGAGCATCATTGCCAACAACGGGTCTGTGCAGCACCTGCTCGAGGTGCCTGCCGCCGTGCGGCAGCGCTTCAAGACGGTGTGGGAGCTGAGCATGAAGGCGATCATCGACCAGAGCCGCGACCGCGCGCCGTTTGTGGACCAGTCGCAGAGCATGAACCTGTTTCTGCCCCAGCCGACGCACCGGCAGCTCACGTCCATGCACTTCCATGCCTGGAGCCGCGGGCTCAAGACGGGCGTCTACTACCTGCGCACGCTGGCCGCCGCGGCGCCCATTCCCGTGACGGTGTCGCAGGACGCCGTCGAGCGCGTGCGCTCGGGCACGACGTCGCGCGCGACGCCCGTGTCGCCGTCGCCGTCCGCGTCAGTGTCGGACGCCGATGCTGATGCCGACGCCGACGCTGATGCCGACGCCGTGGGCCGCCGGCCGCGCAAAGTCGCGCGCCTCGATCTCGAGACGGCGGCTCGCCTCTGCGCGTACGACGACGACGTGTGCGAGGTGTGCAGCTCGTAGCCAGTACTCCCCGATGCGGCCGGGCCGCAGCCTTATTGTATTAGCAGTTTGTACATAGACGCGCCTTAGCCGGCGCGCCCGCCAGAGCGGGCAATCCTATATCTTAATGCAGGCTAGCGCTTCGACGTGCTAAACGCGGGCAACCCCTGCGGGCAACCCCTGTGCGGGACGAGTACCACGCGGGAAGAGTACCACGCAGGCGGCTGGTTGACGAGCTGCAGGCCGGGCCCCTGCCGGGCCCCTGCCGAGCCTGACTCAGGCAGGCAGTGCGTACGCGGGACAGGCGGCGCGCTGCATGTTTACGCGAGTACTCGGCTTAGGGTACGACGACCCCAGCCTTGTTGTCTGCAGGTGAGCTCGGGCGGCGCCGGCCGCGCTCGTCATGTTAATCAGATAACCGCTTTTGGCCAGCGGCGGCGGCGATGCGCGCTGCGTGCGGCATTGCTGGCCAGGGCTCCTGTTTCTGCGCGGCCGGAGCCCTCGCGTAGAGACGCGTGGATCGCTCTACAGCGCAGCATTCGCAGCAGCCGCGGGCCGGGCCCCGCGATATGTCAGGGCGCGTGAAAGGCCCGCCCTGCATCGCTCCTTAACAACCGGGCTGCATAGGCGTGCGCGTCGCGGCCAGAAGAACGTAAACCCCTTTTTTGTGGCCTTCCCTTTGCTATTTTATTTCATTTTATTTTATTTTTTTGTTTTGGCCGACGCGGCAATGTCTCTGTGTTAACGCGCCATGCTTCGCGTGCCTTGTCGCGGCCGTCGACTCGGCGGCGCCAGGCGCGTCCGGCGCGGCGCTGAGCTAAGCGCCTGCCCCACATATTGCGCAGGTTTCCCCGGCCGCCGCCGTTAAACGCTGGCGCGCTTATACACACGCCGATCCCCGGTGTGAACCCGTGCCCTGCAAGACCACAATTAGCGAGTTATATATCGCAAGCGCGCGCGCGCCGCCAATTAGAGTTCTGACCGAGATCGGCGCGCGCAGCAGGAAGGAGCATGAGCGAGCCGGTGGGACACGAGGACCACGAGGCGCTGCTCGGCGAGCACGGCGAGCACGCCGCGCCCGGCGAGGGCTTTGTGGCGCCCGTGAAGCGCACGCTGTGGAACATCATCTGGCGCGGCCCGGCCGAGCCCCGCGACCCGCACGTCACGCTGTTCTGGCCCAGCGCGCAGGAGTTCCCGCAGCGCCTCGCGCGCAGCATGCCGAAGCGGCTCAAGGTCGCGCTCGTCGTATTGGCGTGGCTGTTCTGCATTGCCATAAACATTCTCATAGCCCACAAGGGCATCCTGGCCGTGAGCTGCGACCTCCTGCACTCGGACTCGCAGACGTGCGGCACGGTCGAGCCGCTCGAGTGCGGCATCAACCGCTACATCTGGGCGGGGCCGGACGTGCACTGCGGGCTCGACGGCTACGACTGCATGGACGGGCAGGAGGGCGAGGTCCTCGCGTTCCGCTGCCCGTCGAACTGCCAAAATAACGGCTGGGCGTACCAGCCGTGGCACGTCGGCCCCGAGTCGGCCATGCGCGTGCCGCTGGCCATCGGCGGGCCCGACGTCTATCGCGGCGACTCGTTCATCTGCGTGGCCGCATTGCACGCGGGCGTCATCTCGCGCTACAGCGGCGGCTGCGGCAAGCTGCGGTGGGTCGGCTCGCACACGAACTTTTCGAGCACGCCGAGCACGGACGGCCGGTTCTGGAGCCTTGGCTACGACTCGGAGTACCCGCTAAACTTCGAGTTCGTGAGGGACGCGCATGAGAGCTTCACGCACTGCCGCGACATCCGCGGCGTGCACATCGCCGTGAACGTCGTGTTTATTCTGCTGTTTGCATACTTCCTGACGTCGCCGCTCCTGTTTCTGTACACGCTCGTCGCCATCGGGTTCTGGACAATCATCCTCGCCAGCAACCCGCCGTGGGTCGGCGGCACGCCCGAGGCGAACAACGAGCTCATTTCGCTCGGGTTCCGCCGGCTGCTGCCGTGCGCGCTGTCGGCCGTATTCATCTACGAGTGCGCCGCGAAGCCGCAGCTCAAAAACATGCCGGCGTCGCTGTCGCGCGCCATCTTCTGGGGCGGCGGGTTCGTCATCGGCATTCTCGAAAACTTCGTGTTCGGGTCCATTCCTGTCGACCGGCTCATGATCTCGGACCTGAACTCGCAGCCCGGCGCGTGGGTCGCCGTGCTGGTCATTGGCGGGTCCGTCATTGCCATTGCCGTCGGCCAGGCCTACCTGTTCTGGCGCAAGGGCGTGTTCCGCAAGTACATCACGGCGTACCTGCTGGGCATCCTGTTTCTCGTCGGCCTGTCCATGTGGCCCGGGCTCGTGCTGCGCATCCACCACTACATTCTGGCCCTGGCCCTGCTGCCCGGCACGGGCCTGCAGTCGACGCCGTCCCTCTTCTACCAGGGCCTGCTCGTGGGCCTGTACGTGGCCGGCATTGCGCGGTGGGACTTCGACTCGATTCTGCAGACGATCGAGCAGCTCAACCGCGGCGGGTCCGAGGCGCGGCCGCTGTTTGACCCGCAGTTTGTCGAGCCCGTCGAGGCGACGCGCGACTCGTTCGTGCTGCAGTGGGAGGGCCACCCGGACAAGACGTTCAACGGGTACTCGCTCGTGATCAACGACGTCGAGCGGCACCGCGGCGCCGACAACACGTTCAACCTCACGCAGTGGGCGGCCGCGCACTACGCCGCCGACGCACAGCCGCCGAAGTTCTACGTGCGCGTGGCGTCGGCGCTGCTGGGCCGGCACGACGAGGGCCGCACGGGATGGTTCTCGTCGCCGATGGTCGTCTACGCGGACGGAACGTACGAGCTCGACGCGTCGGCCTAATCCCCTACCTATTTAAGATGTTTATTTAGAACCAGAGATGCCCTAAACGCAGCTGGCGCGGCACAGCCTTCGCACGGCGCCGCGGCGCACGCGCCAGGTTTAGGACGGCCGGCCTGCGCGCGGCCGGCGCCAGCTAAATAAAGATTTGCGGGCCGCGAGCCTCTGCCGTGCTAACGAATATACACCTATACAGAAACGTACCTAAATAGAAACCCAAATAGAAGCGCACCTTTGCATCACTTCTGAGGCGTTGACGGGCGCCGCCGCCAGCTCGCCGAGCCGGCCCGCAGCAGCGCAAGCCGCGCCGCCACGATACAGAAACGTACCTAAATAGAAACGTATCTAAATAGAAGCGCAGCTTTGCATCACTTCTGAGACGTTGACGGGCCGCCGCCAGCTCGCCGGGGCCGGCCCGCAGCAGCACAACTTGCCGCGCCGTCACGCGTGCTGCTTGATGCGCAGCGACTTGATCTCGAGCTCGGCCGTCCACTCCTCGAGCTCGCGCGCGTACGCCTCGAAGCCGGCGACGGACCGCTCGACGTCGTCGAGGTCGGCCATGAGCGAGCCGAACTCGTGCTTTGCCGCCACCAAATGCTCGGCGTGCTGCTCCGTCGCGTCGGTCAGGTTCAGCATGGCCATGTAGTAGCGCGCCGTCTGGTTCAGCACGCTCTCGAGCCGCTCAATGCCGGCAACGGAGACCTCGGTGTCGTTCTCCCACGCATTTTGCAGCTTCACAAGCGCATTCTCGACCTCCTTCATGCGGCAGCGGGGCGCGCGGCATGGACGGTTTGGCGGGCTGCGCGTATGGCGGTGGTCGTGGGCCCGCTGGCTGCATGCATGCAGATTGCCCTCCCTCCCCCGGACTAAGAGTCATGGGGGTCCGCGCCCTGCGTCGCAGGAGTCGCGCCTTTAGGTTTTGCACGCGAGCCCTGGCCTCCGCACCGCAACTCGCACCGGCGCTGGCAAGGGGGACGCAGCGCGCACTGGACGAGGCACGGCGCTGAGAGCACGTCCGTATGTTGCCCCGATTGCAGCCCCCGAGAGGGCGGCCGCCCCCGCGCAAGCTGCACTTGAACACGCAGCTCGCGCCGGCGCCGCAGTCCGAGGTCACGGAGACGCAGTTCACGGCCGACGTCATGGCGTCTATGTACACGGCCGACGCCGGCGCGGCTACGGCGCTCGACGACGCGCAGCCCGTGGGCATGAGCGCGCGCGAGTGGTACGCCGCGTACAAGAGCGGCTCCATCGAGGACGTGCGCGAGATCGGCGAGGGCACGGGCGGCATGGTGCGCCTGTGCCGGTTGCAGATGAGCCACGGCGTCGTCCCGGCGGCCGCGCGCGCCCAGATCGGCGAGGTCTTTGCGCTGAAGGAGATCCCCGCGAACCCAGACCCCGAGCTGCGCAAGCAGATCCTGCGCGAGCTGCAGTTCAACCGCAGCTGCAACTCGCCGTACATAGTGAAGTACTACGGCGCCTTCCTCGTCGAGGAGGTCGGCCAGATCTTCATCGCCATGGAGTACTGCGCCGGCGGCAGCCTCGACGCCATTCTGCGCCAGGTCACGCTCAAGCAGGCGCGCATCGGCGAGAAGGTGCTGGCCAGCGTCGCCACATCCGTGCTCGAGGGCATCACCTACCTCTACTCGCGCCACATCATCCACCGCGACATCAAGCCGCAGAACATCCTGTTGTCGGCCGACGGCGAGGTCAAGCTCTGCGACTTCGGCGTAAGCGGCCAGGTCGTGAACTCCCTCGTCACAACCTTCACGGGCACGTCCTACTACATGGCTCCCGAGCGAATACGCGGCCAGCCGTATACGGTCACGTCCGACGTGTGGTCGCTCGGCCTCACGCTCATGGAGCTGGCTATGAACAAGTTCCCCATCGAGACGCATGTAAGCCTCACGCCCATCGAGCTGCTCACACAGATCGTGAACTCAGACCCGCCGCAGCTCAAGGACGAGCCCGATATTAAGTGGTCGCCGTCGTTCCACCACTTTCTGCAGTGCTGCCTCGAGAAGGACCAGGACAAGCGCCCTTCCCCCCAAAAAATGCTGAACCATCCATGGATCCGCGGCCACCGTAACAAGCCGTTCGACATGGGCAAATTTGTGCGCCAGTGCTGGGCCTGAGCCCCGTGCGGGCACCATATTTTCGCAGCATACGAGAACTAGGCGTGCGGCCCTTCGCTCTCCCTTATACCCCCCCATGGTCTCTCACTATACCGCGTACATAAATGCTAGGTTTAGAGGGCGGCGCAATGCGTCTTCTCGACTGGTGCCTTGGCGCGCGTCCTCGTGCACCACCGTTCGGTGAAGTGACCATGTCCTTGCGCTGCTTACGAACTGCCAGATTAGACAATTTATTTTCGCACTGCCGCCTGCCGTCGTCATCATGAGCATGCGCACGCGCAGTGAACTCAGTAGCGACATCTGGAGTAGAAGTAGACCACAAACCACAAACCACAAACCGTCTCCGCACCACTTACCTTTACGAGTACTGGTAGCGTGCTGACGCTCTACCCCAGCGTTTTGAGGCAACCAGTAGTCTTTGTTCGCACGAGCATAGTCAGACCGAAGGACCCTCAAACTTCTATGGGCTAGATGTCCCCAGATGGATGTCCCCAGATGGAAAGTGGGCAAGGGCAGTGATTCATCAGGCAGGTCAGAGTGCTTATTCCTGTTCAGCACCGCCCTCAAAGACAGCTCCCCCGTGCGCTACGTGGAATGCATATGCTCGCACCCGCTGGTGAAAACAGATAATCTAGCTAGTCAGTGGCGACAAACTGGTGCTAATCCCGATGCCAAAAACTTCAATCTCGGTACACACCCGACCCTGGCTCTGGCGCGTAAGTTATCGGCAACCATGGCGTGACACACCCGATTTCTGTCTGCATGTAGCTACCACCCCTCTGATGGCGCCTCGAGAGGGATCAAGGCATAAGCTTGGCATACACGTTACCCAGAAAGATCCTGAGGTGCTTTGGAACCCAATACTGACTCTCTCGCGCCCGCCTAACGTTGACGCAGTGGCTTTAACGCCTGAACCAGTGTCAAGGAGCGGGGCCTTTCATAAGCCTCACAATGCCGTAAGAAAACCTGTCGTTGTAAGAGAATGAAATAGTAGCTAGCAGTAAAGTAGAAATTCTATGCTCAAGGAATCAGACATTGGCACTAAAGCCGATACATAGGCAATCCTGAGGCCTCCATGATGACGTTCTGGATTGCATAGCAGGCCTTACTGAGGTAGTTGTTGGTAATCTTCACCTCGTCATGAATCTCAAGGGCCAAAATCATGACGTGAAGCAGTTCAATTAGAACGCGCGAATACCCATCTCGCACGAGCCCATTAGGTGCGAGCTGAGGATTGAAGAAAGGAGGCACGATAGAGCCAGCTTCACTCAACGCGAGAGCAATATTGGTGTACAAGACGCAAAGACGCTCGTAAGTCACGCCACCCCGTCCATAAGAGTAGAGTAGGGCACTCATCTCCGACTTCAAATGAATAGCATTACCGAGCGAAATACCGGGCGAGTTATCCAGCGAGTTACCGGGCGTGTCATAGATGGTCGCGAATCTCGGAAGAAAATGATGCGCCTCGTGACTACCTGTACCATGGCCAGCAGCCATTGAATGAGCTGCTTCAGCAGGGGCGCCTGAAGTCTCCGCAGCAGTAAGAGGAGGATCGCCTTCACCGCTAGTGGCATTGACCCGCTCCGCATCAACACGCTCTAGAGCGGCACTATTCTCAGTAGCCATACCGCTGCGATTCTTAGGAGCTGGCCGGCGGTTCGTGTCACCATGGCCTTCTTCACGGCCACGCTTACGAGAGCCGCCGGAAGTCTCGGACCGTTTGGAAGAATGAGCGCTTTGGGCACCGCCTTGAGCTCTCGTTTTGCGCGCTGCAGCACGAGGGGGAGCATGTCTGGTTTTGCGGGCATGAGGGCCCGGAGGAGACATCTCCGGCTCACCATCTGAGAAATTATCAGAGGCACTCATGTTAGTTGGACTCAAGGGCCTGTTATTCTGATTGCAGTCGTGATTTAGAGTGACGATGCCTGGTGGGAAAGACGGTGTCTTATTGTGGCGCGTTGGGACGCGACAGCACAAACCCTGAGAGGTCCCGTGCGCGCCGTCTATCGATCACGAGGTCCGAAGCAGTAGAGTCCTCCTGCCCATCCGTTGCGTATCGTGTTATTACTGACGCTTCGTAATTAGGTTTCAGCTGTGTGCGGTGCGGCTCAGGCCGAAATGCGAAAGGGATTGTCAAGTTTCTGAGACGTCTACGAGTACGCTACAGCTAGCATCTCAACGTGGACATTAAGACGTTCCCTTATCTTCTCACAGTGAGAACTATGCCGCTCACAGCGGTTTAGTGGTACAGTGTCGTCAAGTCTAGGCTGGAGTGCTTAGCACGGCCCAATAGAGAAAACGAAGGGACTAACAAGTCAAACCCCGCTGCTAAAAGAACCTTCACTGCCCCCAGTGCTTGAGCCTACATAACACCTAGAGGAAGAAATTATTACTGGCTATGCATAGGCATGAACGCCAGAGCTACTAACGCGACCAGACATGCCAGCAAAACAAAAAGCACCCCACAAAATCTGTAGTCGTCTAACAAATGGCAGTTAGCCTACATAATATAACTGCACTCTTCCGCTGAAGAAGACCACCCTGCCTGGTGAGATTGGTTACCGAGTCAGCTACTATACTACTTAGTAATTAAAGGCGCGATTATGCAGTGACAGCACCTGTGCCGCGCGTGCCCTTACCGCTGGATCAGTTACCCTAAGCCAAATCTAACGCCGCCTTGTATAAAGCCGTCATCCCCGCGTACTTACCGTCAGACCGCATCCATCAATGTCAAGCACTGAGCCCAACATCCACAGCCGCAATACTTCGCCTAGCTCTGACTCTTCGCTGTCAAGTAGCTCCGGAGATGCTGCGCCCGTGGCCATTGAGCACAGTCCACACGCCACCCAAAGCCCCAATTCCGCAGGGGACTCTACAGAACCCGAATACAACACACAGGGCTAACAGAACAACCTCGAGGTTTCCACCACTGCTCCTGTCTCCGAGCGTAAAATGCGCTTCCTGGAGCCTGACGGGCGTCTAGAAGAGACTTTCCTAAAAATGGTGGGCCAACTCGTTGGAGGAGTACGATTTAATGTGGTGGAAGATCGTATCGAATTTCGCGAGGCTTTGCTTGCGGGCGAACTTGTTGAGATGACAATTTCGGAGGAAATCTCTGGCGTGTGGAGGACATTTGTTGGTAGGCCTTCAGAGCCTAGAGGTTATGCCCGCGTTCCGCGTGACATAGCCGCCGATTTGACCGTCAAATGTGATGCCCTTATCAAGCTATTTTATCTGCACCGCATTACTTATGAGACTGCGAATAGCTTTTGTGAGGCTCTACGAGCTGTGATGGAACCTCTCGTTGAGCAGTATCTATCTGGATCCCTCAAATTGACGCAGAAGCGACGGCGGAAGACCGCCGCCGTAATGCCAAAAGACGTGTGCGAGCTAAGTTGGCCAAAGCACTTGATAGGGCACACGCCGGCATGGAAAATTACCGGCTATCTGAGGAGGCTGCATGAAATGACTACTTATTAACCCGCATATCGACGTCATCACTCCAATCCATATGCACACTGCCGAACCTGATATGTGTAGAAAAACGAGCTTGACGCGGTGGAGAGCTACATAAAATGAATATAATTAATGGAGGGTACCATGTGGTTCGATAATGTCCTTTAGAGACTCGCAGCAATCACATGGACGCCCATTAGAGCAACCTGATAGCTCATTAGACTCACTTGATGGAGCAAAAAGACTTGGCATAGTAATAGCATCACTTGACGAAGCACTATATCCACTTTGGTGTGTGGCAGAGGCACGTTGATGATCTGGAAATGCTGACGGAAACTGGTGTGGTGACGTAGATATGCGAGTTGATAAGTAGCCATTTTATATCTTTGCACGATGCCAAAACCATGGCACGTACTTTAGTTGACGAGCTAACACTCTAAACCCGTGCCGCTTAAGGCCCATATTTCCTGTTTGATGCACCTAATTCCCGACTTTAAGTCTTATTGCTAGCCGTGCGTGCCATGTTGATCACTGAAGGCTGGCGCGTTACCATCAGAATGCCCGTGTATGCGAGTTACATGAGCAGCACGGTTTCGTTGACTGTCTATCGGGGACCCAGGATAATGTGAGCACGGAGGTAGCGTCGCATAAACCAATTTTACGCCCATCAATACAAGTGCAAGGCCAGGCCGGACCTCTGGAAACACCATTCCATTGACATAGTATTGACTAGAATTTAGAGTCGTCATTCGCAACTTCCTCTCTGGAATAAGCCGGTAAGCCCTGTGTGTTCTCGTCCCCCTGCAGCGGCTTTACTGCCCCCATGCCCACAAGTTCGTGATTTAGGGTGATACAATGCCTTCTGCCTACATGAATCTCCAAGCATAACTTGTACGAAAGACACGCGCTATTGAAGATGAATGATCCGGGCTGTCTGCTTTTCAGACCCCAGCCGAGCGCCAGTCCGTCTAGTTCCACCTTTCTACTCACAAGCTCTTCGAGCTGGATGTGACCTAATGGCAGTTTCATAACATGTTGCTTGGCTCTGAAAGTCGACCAAACCACCAAAGTTTTCTCTAAGTAGACGCCTACGCTCTTCACATGAACAGGCATACAAGGATCGATGGTAATATGCACATTGCATAGCTGTGGAGCCTGCGGAATAGTAGTTGGACAGCACAAGCTGACTTTCATACTTTTGGATACAAGGGTATCGGCTGTATACACTGGCTGGGAAGAAATGTTACGCTGAGCCCACACCGCCGGGAAAATGCAGACGCTCGCCCGGGCTTCTCGGCTAAGATGCCGTTCACGAGTCAAAGGTTTGGTACCTTGTTCTGGTATGACTGCCTCAACCTCTGCTAATAGATACCACTCTACGACGTAGCGAGTGCGGCCACACTCCTCGGCAATGGTGGGTGGACTCGTTTTCGTAACTTCCGGCGAAACCAACGTAAACGGAAATCTATAAAGACCAGCAGCCTCCAATGTTACTGGCTCACCAATCAATTGCACTCTCAAATGTATCCTGTACTTTTCTGAACAGAGTTCACAAGGTACCTTAAGCTCCTCTAGAGAACGCAAGGTTACACTCAAGGCGTACAAAGTAGTGTCCGACTTTCTGAGCGCAACCAGGGCTTCGCCGCCAATGGTCTCTCCACTGATGTAGTAGTCTTGCTCATTTGCTATCCGCAATGATAGGACTACATCTCCTAATACAAGGTCTTCAAGGTCCCCCCAATTCATGGCTTAATGTTCACGGCTTAAGGAACCAACCGGTTAGCGCGTTTAAAAACCACTGCATCACGAAACCAATTGAATTTTGCGCCCGTTTGAGTCTCTTAAAGTGACATTTTAGCCATAAGTATTTACCATAAAGCGTATGCGAACAAGTGCACCTACCCAAATGTAGTCACTGTGACTAACTACTGTCGGAGTATCCGGTGATGTGACCACGGAGGTTGGATCGCCTAAAACCGTATACCCGCCAATCAAGACACGTGGAAGGTCAGGGAACGTGATTCCATAGAGACAGCCCGAAAGGAAGTCCCCAAAGAACCAGTTGTTTATTGTCTACATCTCGTCCAGCCTTTTATAGCCTTGTCGAGTATCACGTGGTGACGCTCTCTCTGACAACTACATATGTAAGGGAAATGTCCGTCGGCATGTCTAGAGTCACAACTCCACCCTTATATACATAAAAACCCCATACCGACACATTTTTTTCGCTAGGAGTTGTCGTCGTGGGCTATATTGTTCTTCTCATAATACGCTGGTAAGTGTATCTTCTGTGCCCCCTAGAGGCTCTGGAGGTGCTATACGTACCTCTAAAGGCTGTGTCACCATATGCCCTACCGTGGGCGTGAACACATCAACGTACAGGTCGTAGGACATGCAAAACGACGCAAACATGAACGAATCAGGCTGCATGCTCTTTAGACCCCAGCCCAGCGCCTCCCCATCTAATTCAAGCTTTTCGTCCACGTACCGGTCGATTACGGCATAACCGATTGGCAGTCTTCTGGTTCTCACACGCGCATGACGATTGGACCACCGAGCAGTAGTTTGCTCCACATAGACATCCACGGAGATCTCAAACTCTATCGTTTGTACGTCAAGGGTCAATTGTATGGCGCAGAATTTAGGGGCTTGCGGTATCTCGTTTGGGCATGTCAGACTGATAAACATCGACCAAAAGTCTGCCTCACGCAAGCGCAGTTTCTCTGTAATAGCTCTTTGAGGGCCCCGTGGAGCAGGAAAAACAGTAACCGGCAGGGAGCTCGTTAAATTTAGGCTTCTGAATTGCCCGACTATTCTAGCGTTGAGCTGCACAGTCACGGACCACGCTATAGTATAACCATGCCGCCATGGCGCGTAACTTCGTGCGATGCTGGGGGGATAGTTCGCAGGGTCGTCCGGCGTGCGCAGTGTAACTGGAAACGTGTGGCGGCCAGAGCCGAGTACAACCGATTCGCTAACCAACTGAACACTTTCGCAACATTTGTACACAGGTTGTGGCCGATGTCGTAACGTGCAAGCCCCGGCTTCACAACTCAAACTCACTAATAGACTGGTCAGCATTGTTTGCGAGCGTTTAAAGTCAACGACGACCCGGCCAATTATAGGCTCACCACGAGTGTAGTAATCTTGCTCATCTATAATTTCGAACTGAACGCCTTCACTTGGCCGCATGGATTTACTGGCGGTGCCCATTAATGCAGGGACTTAACAGTGAAGCAGTACATGAACTGGGCTTCTGTTCGAGGCAACACTAGGGGACTCAAGGAGCTAAAAGTTCATCGACTGAGCAAGACTGCCCAAAGAAATATGATTACGCAGAAGTGCTTCCTAGTTAGGGCAAGTCTCGTAGATACCATAAATGGAACGTGATTTCGGAATAGAGTATGCTGCCGTCACACCCTAGCGCAGGTATACCGTGAGTCATTTGCGAATTATGCCATACAAGCGAGCGGATGCCGCAGTATCCCATAGAGTGACCACGGACTTTGGGTCGCGTAAAACCATATACCAATCATGACACGTGGGTGGCCAAGGAACAATATTCCAGAATGAGAGCTCGAAGGGAAGTCCCCACGGTACTCGGCGTTTATAGTTTACAGCTTATTCAACCTTTTGTAACACCATCAAGTACCCTGTGTAGACGCTCTCTATTTAAAGACACGTCGGCCTCTTGGAACCATTCGGCGCCAAAGCCATGCGCCTCCAAATGATCTGTTGTTTCCACGAGGGAAATGCACGTAATGCGTGCTGGACAATATGCACATTAAAATGCAGACCAAAGATGCAACAGAACTACTTCAATGGGCGTACGTCCCCAACAGCATGCATATCGTGTACTTAATAACTAATCTTTAACGCAGTCATTTGCAGCCTCCTGTTTCGAAGCTGATAAGCTTGTTAACCTGCGGCGGCGTTACAGTCCCCATGTTTACAAATGCATGGTTTAGAGTGATACAATGCCATCTGCGCACGCGAATTTCTAAGCACAACTTATACGAAAGGAACGCCTTATCGAAGATAAATGATCCAGAATGTCTGGTTTCCAGACGCCAGCCGAGCGCCAGTTCCATCTTTTCACTCACAAGCTTGTCGAGCTTGATGTGACCTATTGGCAATTTCGTAACATGTGTCTTTGCTCTGAACCTAGACCAAACCACCAAAGTTTTCTCTAAGTAGACATCTACGCTCTTCACATGAACAGGGATATAAGGATCGATGGTAATACGCACATTGCATAGATGCGGAGCCTGCGGAGCCTGATGCGGAGCCTGATGCGGAGCCTGATGCGGAGCCTGCGGAGCCTGCGGAGCCTGCGGAGCCTGAATCGGAGCTTGAATCGGAGCTTCATGTGGAGCCTGAATCGGAGCTTGAATCGGAGCTTGAATCGGAGCCTCATGCGGAGCCTCATGCGGAGCCTCATGCGGAGCCTCATGCGGAGCCTCTGGAGCTTGAATTGGAGCTTCATGTGGAGCCTGTGGAGCCTGAATCGGAGCTTTATTACTCCACGATAGATGCGGAGCCTGCGGAGCCTGATGCGCAGCCTGCGCAGCCTGCGGAGCCTCATGTGGAGCCTCATGCGGAGCCTCTGGAGCTTGAATCGGAGCTTGAATCGGAGCCTCATGCGGAGCCTGAGGAGCTTGAACCGGAGCCTCATGCGGAGCCTGTGGAGCCTGTGGAGCTTGAAGCGGAGCCTCCGGAGCCTGAAGCGGAGCCTCCGGAGCCTGAAGCGGAGCCTCCGGAGCCTGCGGAATAGTAGTTGGACAGCACAAGCTGACATTCATACGTTTGGAAGCAAGGACATGGGCTGTGTACACTGGCTGGGATGAGGTATTAAGCTGAGCCCACGCTGCCGGGAAAATGCAGATGCGCGCGATGGCTTCTCGGAGTAGATGCCGTTCACGAGTCAAAGGTGTGGTACCTTGGTCTGGTATGACTGCCTCAACCTGCGCATATAGATACCACTTTACGATGTAGCGAGCGCGGCCGCACTTCTCTTCAATAGTGGGTGGACACGCTTTCGAAATTTCTGGCGCAACCAACGTAAACGGAAATCTATACAGACCAGCCTCCAATGTTACTGGCTCACAGATCAATTCCACCGTCACATGCGTCTGTTCCGTTAGCGAAGGGGGTTCCAAAGACACCTTACGGTCCTTTACAGACCTCAGCGCTACTCTCAAGGCGTACAAAGTAGTCTCCGACTTTTCGAGCGCGACCACGACTTCGCCGACAAAGGTTTCTCCACTAACATAGTAGTCTTGCTTGTTTGTTATCTGCAGCGATAGAGCTACATCAATTGATATCTCGTCTGTAAAGCTCCTCTCATTCATGGTTAAAAAAAGAAAAAAAAAAAAAAAAAACCAACTGGCTAGCGCATTTGAGGAACCAGTATACATCACATGAGTTTTGAAGTGTGATACTGCATCAGGAAACCGATTGATTTTTGCGCTCGTTTGAATTTCTCAAAGAGGCATATTAGTCATAGTTATTCACTGCGAGGCATATGCGAACAAGTCCACCCATCTAAGTGCAGTCACGGTGACTAACCACATATGTAAGGGAGATGCCGCCACACGTCGCTTAGCAATACTCATTAGCCGTTGTCAGTATCAACACGCGGTACTCGAGAAGGCTATAAATAGGATTGTTCGTATGTAGACTTTAACTAACTGGTTCTGCGGGGAATCTCTTGTGGGCTGTCTCCCTAGAATCACGTTCCTTTACCTTCCAAGTGTCTTGTTTGGCGGGTATACGGTTTAGGCGACCCAACAGCTTGGTCACATTACCGGGTACTCCGACAGCCATATCAACCCGTGGATTCACTGAGTCTGGCTGAAGAGGTGACTACGCTTAAATGCCAACACAGTGAGACGAGTTAGTGATGCGGCGAGCTATTCGACGCAACAATTTCACTGAGCGACAATTCTCGGTTTGGTTTTTCCAAGTGTGGTTTCACATGGTCAGAATGGTTAAACACAAGTTTTAACGTAGCGCGGAGTAATATTTTTTATTTATCGATCAGCAACGTCGATTCGTTATTGCAAAGATGTAGCGTTACTTCGCGGAGTAGCCATAACCTTTGTTATTTCTCGGAACACATTTTAGAGAGGGTTAACAGAACTTCATAAACATGGCGTGGCGTGACCCCAATAACGCGTCGCCACGTCTAGCCATAGTCTACTCGCGGTACCCTAAAACTGACCCACACCTCCCACTGTTAAGAAGAGCGCCCACTTTCCAGAAAACCGGTTCCACACTCCAAGCGCCACGAATGTCCTCGATTCAGGGAAACGAAGACTAAACGATCGTGGTAAGCTGTTTGATAGCAATCTTTAGCATCGTCGTCGCTAAGTTGTGGAACATAGTCATTGGAAAGTCAAGCTTGCATCATCTACGACAAGGTCCCAAATTGGGTGAAATACATGCTCATTATGATGATGAGAGGCCAGGATTATATTTTCAGTTACTTTCGCGGCCACCGTTTGGGCAACTCATTAAGGGCCCTTCAAGGCGAGCACCTCAGAGATTAAACCTAGGCAATGTCTATTCTGGTCATTGCGCTTGCCAGAATTGGAACACTGTGTTTCCTTGTTGGCTTAATTCTCTTGCTTGTAAATGGCCTCGTTTCTTATGGAGAGATTCGACTGAGAAGCCTTTTGGGAGGATGTAGAGCTGTGTGTCGCCGAGTAGATCGGCAGCCCCGGCACTAAAAGCGTACCTACAACTCTGTTGAAAAAAGTCGTTGACGAGGTTATCGGTACTCGTGCTGATCATGAAACTCGCTCTATTGTTCTTGCGAATGCTCGTATTTGTGCTCACACTGGTGAGAAGGCTGGTAAGAAGACCGGTGTGAAGGCTAGTGAGAATGCTGGTAAGAGAGTTGGTGCTGCCGCTGGGGATGAAGTTGGGACTGAGGCAGGTGGCACTGCTGGTGCTCGGGCCATTGCTACTGACGCCGTTGCTTGCCTTCATGCTGGTGCCGCTGGTGCTCTTTCTAGTGGAAGCGTGCGGGGAGCAACTGCAATTCAGCGTGGACCGAACTAGTACGGTTCTTGCAGCCGCAACTGTCTTGGCCTAAATTTCAAAGTCTGGGCTCGGAAGCTGTTGATCTTTTCAGCACAATGACAGCACCGCAATGTTCGTGTGCACTGTACTATCCCCGTACGGCACACTGCCAGTAATGGAGGCAAGCAAAGCGGAACAGACGAATGCAAAACAAAAAAAAAAAAAAAAAACAAAAACAAAAACAAAAACAAAAACAAAGTGTAAAATTGCAAAACAAACAAACAAAGGGAAGAAGAAGCATGTCCATGCTTTACAACTCCACCCTTATATATATCAAAAACCCATACGGACAGACGTTGTGGCTAGAACTGGTTGTCGTAAACTTTATACTTCTCAGAGTATGCGTGCAATCCTTGCCCGTCATCTGTGCGCTCTATATACCCCCGAGGGGCCGCTATACGTACCTCTAAAGGCTCAGTAATTTTTGGGTATTTTCCGAGCGTCTTCACAGCAACGTACAGGTCGTAGGATATGCAGAGTGTCGCAAGCACGAACGCATCAGGCTGAATGCTTTTTAGGCCCCAGCCAAGCACCTCCCCATCTAATTCAAGCTTTCCGTGCATGTACCGGTCGAGTACGACATTACCGAGCGTCAGTTTTCTAGTCTTTAGGTGCGTACGATGATTGGACCACCGAATAGTAGTTTGTTCCACATAGACCTCTACGGTGCTGACATACATCATCCTTTTTACTTCAAGAGTCAAGCGCATGGCGCAGAATTCAGGGGCTTGCGGAATTTCCTTTGGGCACGTCAGATTGATAAACATGTCGCTAAATTTTGCCTCAAGCAGTTTCTGCGTAATAGCTCTTTGAGGGCCCCGTGGAGCAGGAAAAACAGTAACCGGCAGGGAGCTCGTTAAATTTAGGCTTCTGGATTGCCCGACTATCCTAGCGTTGAGCTGCACAATCACGGACCACGCTATAGTATAACCATGCCGCCATGGCGCGTAACTTCGTGCGGTGCTGGGGGGATATCTCGTAGGGTCGTCCGGCGTGCGTAGTGTAACTGGAAATGCGTGGCGGCCAGCGCCGAGTACAACCGATTCGCTGGCCAACTGAACACTTTCGCAATATGTGTATACAGGTTTCAGCCGGTATCGCAACGTCCGAGCTCCTGCTGTAAAACTCAAAATCACTAATAGACTGGTCAGCATTGTTTGCGAGCGTTTGAAGTCGACGACGACCCGGCCAATTATAGGTTCACCACGAGTGTAGTAATCCTGCTCGTCTATGATTTCAAACTGCACGCCTTCGTTTGGCTGCATAGGCTTACTGCTCGCGCCTATGAATGCAAGTGCTTAACAGCGAACTGAATTACATGTAGTAGTCTTCAGTTCGAGCCGAAACTAGGAAACTCAAGGAGCTTAAAAGTTGATTATTCAGGAATGTTTCCTAGTTTGATCAAGTTTCGCTGATAAGATTAAAGAAAAGTGATTTCCGATAAAGTATGCTGCAGCCAGACCCTATTACAGGTGTAAAAGCATACCGTGGCAAATTACACCATACAACCAAACGGATGTCAGAGTATCATGTCATGTCACTGTGAAGGTTGGGCCTCCTAATCTGTACTCGCCATTCAAAATACGTGGAAGGTCAGGAAACATGATCCCATAAGAACAGCCCGTAAGGTAATCCCCAGGGAACCACTTGGGTATAGTCTACATCTCGTCTATCCTCTTAGAGACACATCGAGTATTACTTGGACAAACTCTCCCTGACAGCGGATCTGCTTATTAATTAATCGCAGAAGACCTGGGTATGCACCTTAGTTAGGCTCCATGTTCGCAATGACGAACTGACGTCGCTTGAGAGCGTAAGTATCTCCGATAGCGGAAGTGACTCAGAGAGTGAGGGTGTTGCAGACTACGCCTTCGAACGTGAGTTCAGTGCGAGGCACATCGCGAAGGATTCTATTGAAGACACTAGCTCAGACTACTGCAATTGAGAAAAGTAATCTATCATATGTAGCTATGTCCCAATTACCCTTCGATCATGCAACTTCATAAAGAGCTGGCTGGTTATCATAGGAATAACTGAACCGCGGTTTCAGCTCCGTTGGCCTAGCAATGAAAGGGTTTGCCCATTGGTCTCCCGCAGGCAACACCAAAAGGTCAATAGTTTGCCGCATCCCTCACTGCTCTCATCGTCGGTGGGAAGCCAATATCGTCAATTGCGATAATACGCTGGATAAGAGCCTACTCGCCTGCTGAACTCAGACTATGACATTCAACTCTGATGAGGTTTCGCGCTAATGCTCCTTTCCGTCTGCAATATGCTGTGGAACACATAACCTTGTGTATGGCACAATATTTACGGGTACATGGCGCTATTGGTCAATACTCAATACTCGCCGTAGGTGCTCTTCAGTCGAAGTTCCTGAATCAACCATCGATATGGCGTAAAGATACTATGCGTCGTGTCGCGTCACGCCTTCAATTCAGGAGGAATGTGGCGTATGGCTGTCATAAAATACTGCGGTCGCAGTTTGGAAGACATCTAAAAAGCCGTGCGTGAGACAAGGCGCTAGAGTAGATGATGCTTTATAATGTGATGCATTACTGGAATCAAAGTTGGAAGCGAGATATCGAGGGGGCATAGAGCAAGGTATCGGGCGAGATACTGAAGGAGCGTAGGGCCCAGGGCCCGCTACTCAATACCGTCTGACGGTATATCAATATCACTGCTTGCACTATATAGTCCTCATCTTTTCTCATCAGGATCATGATCGTCAAAGCTTGCGAGACCGCCAGCAGCACCTGGACAGGGCTCTACGCCACGGCCATCCTGAACATCTTAATCATGCACCAGTGGCATCATCACTTTCAGGATCAGCGAGGCCTTGAGCATTAGAAAAATGAGACCTCCGCCTCTCTCTGCAATTTCGTGACGGTTTGCAGGCGCTTGCCGGCGGTTCGCTTCTTTCCAGTAGTGCAGGAAGTATGACGTCCAGTGAGGAAGAAGCATAGCTACCAGGTGCAACTTTCCGTGAACAAGAATGTGGAAGGACCAACCGGGTCACTACGATATCAGAGGGGTGTGAGACAATAGCCGAGTCCAAGTATGAAATTTTGACTCACATACCGGTAATTGTGGCTGTAGGTCTTATTTAAATTGACGAAACGTTTAATTGAGTGGTAACAAGGGGCGCGTTCGTGTGGTACATAGGCGTAACCCTCAAAATCCTGTTGAAGATTTCCAAACAGCATAGCGCGACGATATTACCAGGTAGTGTCATGTAGTGAGGTATTGTGACCAGGAACAGGTTACCACACTACCGGCATCTAGACGAGAGCTACAGCAAGGCGTACGAGCATTCCATAGAAGTCACAGGGAGCCATGGGCATCCCTGATCTAAGGAAGGATGAGGTTGACTATACGCAACGATTAACAGCATTAATAGACAATGCGGAGCTCACGTGTAGGAATTTTTTTTCCAACAGATAGCACAGCATGCTGTGGCGTATTCATACACAAGCCACTATCAGCCTCGATTCTGTCAAGAGAAAACAAAAATACATGTCGACGAGAATTTCAGCGCGGTGTAGAGTTTCTCCATCAACATAATCGTCACCGCAACGCCTCTCGCACATATGCGGACATTAGTCATCTTACGCTACGCGCGACCTTAGCCGTGTCAGGGCAGGTAATTACCCTAGGCCAAGGACGGTAAAGGGTACGCCGCCTTATAGCCGTCATCCGCGGACAAACTTACTGCCAGAACCGTATCCATCCTGAAGCCGTCAACGTCTAGCACTGCGTCTAAAATTCAGGGCCCCGCGACCTGGCCTATCCCTGACCCTTCGCTGTCAAGTGACTCCCGAGACACTGGGCCTGTGGCCATTGAGTCGAATCCAGGCGCCATACAGAGCACCCACTCCACAGAGAATTTCACAGAGAATTTCACAGAGAATTTCACACAGAGAATTTCACAGAGAATTTCACACAGGACAGAAGCGAAAATCTCAGCCAGAGCTCGCGCCGCGACACAAAGTACGACGTCGCTCCCGTCGTGGCCGGGAAGCGTAAGTCGCAACCCCTGGGTAAAAGTCCTCCAACTAAAGACTTACAGATGTTTATGTTACGTACCGTTACATCGATACGCCAAGTTGTGGTACAGGAGTATCTTTTATTCACTGATGCCCATTCTGTTGGCGCACGTTTGCAGAGAATGCTCAGGTCTCATTTGGCAACCGACACATGGAAGAAACTATCCGACAAGAAGCCTCTGCCATTAGGCTACGTTTGCATTTCGCCCGCTGCAGCTGCCGATCTGACGCCAAATGCGACACCTTACTCCAGCAAACCCACTCCCGCGGCGTCACTGGGGAGGCTGCGGGAAATGTCCGTCGGCATGTCTAGAGTCACGTGGTTACATTCTCTCTAACAATTCTTGTTGGTTCCTTCAGCACAGTGGCAGCACTGCGATGTTCGTGTGCACTGTACTATCTCTCTAGAGCAGCACTAGGGAATAAACCAAACAAACGAAACAAAAAAAAAAGGAGGAAGAAGCCCTTTCGTATCGTGGAGTAATAAGCCGTATCGTGGAGTAATAATAAAACGGAGGAAGAAGCCCTTCTTCCATGCTTTACAACTCCACCCTTATATACATAAAAACCCCATACCGACACATTTTTTCGCTACGAGTTGTCGTCGTGGACTATATTGTTCTTCTCATAATACGCTGGTAAGTCGTGTGTATCTTCTGTGCCCCCTAGAGGCTCTGGAGGTGCTATACGTACCTCTAAAGGCTGTGTCACCATATGCCCTACCGTGGGCGTGAACACATCAACGTACAGGTCGTAGGACATGCAAAACGACGCAAACATGAACGAATCAGGCTGCGTGCTCTTTAGACCCCAGCCCAGCGCCTCCCCATCTAATTCTACCTTTCCGTGCACGTACCGGTCGATTACGGCATAACCGATTGGCAGTCTTCTGATTCTCACACGCGCATGACGATTGGACCACTGAACAGTAGTTTGCTCCACATAGACATTCACGGAGATCTCAAACTCTATCCTTTTTACGTCAAGATTCAATTGTATGGCGCAGAATTTAGGGGCTTGCGGGATCTCCTTTGGGCATGTCAGACTGATAAACATCGACCAAAAGTCTGCCTCACGCAAGCGCAGTTTCTCTGTAATAGCTCTTTGAGGGCCCCGTGGAGCAGGAAAAACAGTAACCGGCAGGGAGCTCGTTAAATTTAGGCTTCTGAATTGCCCGACTATTCTAGCGTTGAGCTGCACAGTCACGGACCACGCTATAGTATAACCATGCCGCCATGGCGCGTAACTTCGTGCGATGCTGGGGGGATAGTTCGCAGGGTCGTCCGGCGTGCGCAGTGTAACTGGAAACGTGTGGCGGCCAGAGCCGAGTACAACCGATTCGCTAACCAACTGAACACTTTCGCAACATTTGTACACAGGTTGTGGCCGATGTCGTAACGTGCAAGCCCCGGCTTCACAACTCAAACTCACTAATAGACTGGTCAGCATTGTTTGCGAGCGTTTAAAGTCAACGACGACCCGGCCAATTATAGGCTCACCACGAGTGTAGTAATCTTGCTCATCTATAATTTCGAACTGAACGTCTTCACTTGGCCGCATTGACTTACTGGCAGCGCCCATGAATGCAAGTACTTAACAGTGAACCGAGTGACAGGTTCGAGGTGAAACCAGGAAACTCAAGGAGCTGAAATTTGATTATTCAGGAGTGTTTCCTAATTAGATCAAGCTTCGCTGATACGAATACCGGAACGTGATTTCGAATAAAGTATATGCTGCAGCCACATGCCATTACAGGTATAAAACATACTGTGGCAAATTACATCATACAACCAAGCGGATGTCAGAGTGTCCGGTAATGTGACTGTGGAAGATGGGCCGCTTAAAACCGTATACCCGCCATTCAAGATGCGTGGAAGGTCAGAAAACATGGTCCCATAAGAACAGCTCGTAAGGGAATCCCCAGGGAACCGCTTGTTTATAGTCTATATCCCGTCTATCCTTATAAAGCCACATCGAGTATCACTTAAACAAACTCTCTCTGACAGCGGATCTGCCTGATGATTAATCGCAGAAGACCCGGCTATGCACGTTGTTAGGCTCCATGTTCGCAATGACGAACTAACGTAATGCGGTGTGCGTTGGTTAGCGGGTTCGCTAAGGCGAGGAGCGGAGGCTACAGCGTGAAGCTATCGAGGAGGTGGATAATGCAATTGATTGCACTGAAGTTCGTTAGGAGGCCCAAAAGCTGCACCACCTAAGTTCCCCGCATGAGGAACCACTATTCTAAAAGACTACTGGGAGGGCGGGTGTGTTGATATCCCAGCGCGGTACTTTAAGATGATGAGCGCGAAACTCGTCACAAGCTTGCGGCATAAAGCCGCTCTCTCCTATTTCGTATGAGCGCCACTTCTAGCTATATTTTCAGTATAAAACTTCTTACTACCTATGAGCAACTACGAATTAAAGCAGCAGTGTGATTTTAGGTTGTCCAGCGCGTTAGTTGTGGGGTGTCGCCCATTCGACGTAAATTTAGCCGCTGTCCACGACAAGTAATTACCCTAAGGCTGGCTGGTCAAGGGTATGCCGCCTTACAGAGCCAGTACCCCGCGGACAAACTTCCCGCCAGGTTCATATCCAAGCCATTGATGTCAAGTACTCCGTCCAAACCTCATTGCCCAGTTACCTGGCCTATCCCTCACCTCTTCCTTGTCGGATGACGCCCGATATACTGCTCCTGCTGCCAGCAAGAACAACCCATACGCCCACCCAGAGCCCCAGCTCATCAAAAAATTTTACAAAACCTCCTGAAGAAACCCATTGCTCGCACGACAACATCAAGGGTCCCGCCACTGCTTCTGTTGCCGAGCAACCTAAAGTGCGCTTGCTGGAGACGGCTTTCTACGGGAACACGTTTCAACAACGTTGCGTGCTACGTCGTCACAAGAGTACGATGGGATGTGATAGAGGATCATATCCAACTCCGCAAGGCTTGGGGCCGTGCGATCGAGACGATAATGTCAGCGCCTGGAATCTCGACATTTCCCGACAAAACGTTGGTGCCTGAGAGTGCCGCCCGCATTGCGCGTGCCACAGCTGCCGATTTGGCCGCCAAATGTGATGCTCTTCTGAAGCAGCTTTATGTGTACCACCCTATTTACTGAGACTGCGATGAGCTTTTTTGGCCGCTCTACGAGCTGTAATGTAACCGCTCATTGAGCAGTATCTATCCGGCTCCCTTCAGTTGAGGCGGCTGTCGACGAAGACTGCCGCCAGTTGGTACATGTCAGCCGGTTGTTAGACTGGGCGCAGCTAGCCCTCAGTACGACGGATACTTCAATTTTGCGCCGCACAACTTCGAGTTTCTGAGAAGGGGACTTGCAGCGGGTACTTTAGAACTCTCGTGCCTTAGAGAAAAAGCGGAGGCGCAGGTTTTGAGAATAAGGCTCACGGCTCAGATAGAAGGAGTTATCACTGGAGTTCCGCGTCATTGCAATTCGCACCGCTCTGCGTACTAGCGCGACGCTGAGAAAGGTTCTGATGATTCGCCTCTCACATCAGAATCATAAAGCCCGCTGCGTCGTTGTGCGAACTTTACGAGGTGCGACGTCCGTGCCGTTTGCTTGAGCTGACTTTTTCGGACTGAGCCCCGCCGCTGCGCCCCCGCCGCGCAAGCCCCACCTTTAGCGTTCTTCGAGTTTTATTTTATTTACCACGTCTCCTGCATGTACTCGCCGATCTTTTCCTTGCGCGTGAGCAGCTCGTGCGCCTGCGCAGCGCTGAACCCGCGCGCCTGCAGGGCACCAAGCAGGGCGTTGCGCACGTCGCGCGGCATGGGCCCCGACGACCCGCACACGAAGATGAACGCGGACTCGACCGGCAAGGTGGGCGCCACGCGCTCTATCTGCGTCTGCACGTAGCCGCCGCCCTCGCGCGAGAACGCCGGCACGACGTGCGCGAGGCGCTGCAGCTCGTTGCCGTACAGGAAGTCCTGCGTTGCGAAGCGCGCGCCGAAGAACAAGTACGGCGGCGGCGTCTGTGGGCCCATAGTGAGCAGGAGGCTGCGGATGGGCGCGATGCCCGTGCCCGTGGCCACGAAGATGGCCGCGCGGCCGCGCGCGCGGCGGGCCAGGGCCATGTGGTTGCGCTCGACGGAGACGCGCACGGCGTCGCCCGGCTGCAGCTGCTGCAGCCAGTACGTGCAGACGCCGCGGCGCACGCGGCGCAGCTTTGTGCGGTACTTGACGATGGCGGCGGCGATGTCGATGCGCGAGCGCGACGGCGGCGACGCGATGGAGAACTGGCGCGCGCGCAGCAAGGGCAGCGTGTCGAGGACGTAGGCGACGGGGATGCGCAGCGAGTCGAACTCGAGGATGACCTCGGCCAGCGACCGGCGCGGGCGCGACGTGTAGTCGTAGAGGTCGTCGAGTTCGGCGCAGAACTGCTGCATGCGCTCGGCCTGGCGCTCGTCGGCGCAGAAGTGCTGCGCCAGCGCGAAGAACTTGCGCCGCGGGATTGCGTTCAGGTCGACGTGCCACTTCAGGAGGCGCCGCAGCGTGAGCGGCTGCACCCAGCCGCCCGGCACGGCGAG
>JANIVK010000085.1:0-31345 GCA_030555795.1 Entelexis sorbosivorans | reverse complement strand
TTGCTTTCGATTTAGCTCTACTATGCACAGTATCCATTGGTTGTGTAAGATACGGCTCCTTAAGATACTTTGCAACACCACCATTGTTTTTTTAGCGCGGGTCGCTGGGCGACAAGTTCAAAATGTTCGGCAAACGCATAACGAGCGGCGGCTCGAAGAAATGATCTACGTAATTTATTCTACAAAAACGCCCTGTTCGGTGGGTTCTTCTTAGTTGTCGGAACCTCTCAAAAGGCCGTGCCCGTCAGTTACAAGCGCCACTATGTGGCTCTAGACACTGCCATCTGCAAAGATCCCATTCACTTTATGGGATTCGTTTACCACGCAGCAAGTGGCTATGCAAGCAGCGTGGAGATATAGTCCCGATACAGAAGAAAAAGAAAAAAAAAAAACGGGGGCAGCGCTACACAGGCCTCATATAGCTGAATTTTTCGCCAGGGCGTCACGTGGTACTCTGGCCGATTTTTTGTGGTCGCGGCGTCGTCGGCCTGGCGCAGCTCGCGCTGTTTCCGTGCAACATGGCGCAGAATTCGCAAGTCCTTGTGCTCGACGGCGCCGCAGGCACGTACCTCGAGTCCCTGGGCACGCCCATGCACCCGCAGCTCTGGGGCTCGGGCGCGCTGCTCACGGCGGCCGGCCGCGACGACGTGCGCCGCCTGCACCGCGCCTACTACGATGCCGGCGCCGACGTCGCCACGTCGCTCACGTACCAGACAAGCATTGATGGCCTCGAGCGCGCCGGCCTGAGCCGGCAGGAGGCGTTCGACACGATCACGAGCGCCGTGCGCCTGGCCAAGGACGTCGCGCGCGCGGCCGGCCCGACCAAAAAGGTCGCCGGCGGCCTGGGGCCCTACGGCGCGTACCTCGCGCAGGGCCAGGAGTACAGCGGCGACTACGGCAGCACAACGACAGGCGAGCTGCGCGACTTCTGGATGCCGCGCGTGCGCGCTGTGCTCGCCGGCAGCCCGGACTTCCTGCTGTTCGAAACGGTGCTGAACCGCGCCGAGCTCGAGCTGCTTGTACGCGAGGCAGTGCCCCTCGCGCAGGAGGCCGGCGTCCCCGTGTGGGTGTCGCTGTCCATCCGCACCGACGCGGACGAGGTGCGACTCGCCGACGGCACGCGCATTGCCGATTTGCAGGCGCTGCTCGACGGCGCGCCGGCCATTGAGGCCGTTGGTGCGAACTGCTTTGATGTGCGCACCGTGCCGCGCGTCATTGCCGCGTTCAGCGTGCTGCGCGCGCCGCTCATCATCTACCCGAACAGCGGCGAGCTCTACGACGGCATCAGCCACACGTGGAGCCAGCCCGAGTCGTTCGACGGCAGCAGCGCGGGCTGGGACCCGGCCGCGTGGGCGCGCAGCCATGTGCGCGTGATTGGCGGCTGCTGTCGCACGACGCCCGACAACATTGCGGCGGTCGCCCGCGCCTTGCACTAATAGCCGCGGGTCTCAGGCCGACCCCGCAATCGCCCGCTTCGCTGCATATGCGTTATGCAATGCACGGTAAGCTAAGAGATGAGTCTTTGGCATATGCCGTGTTCTACGATAGCGCCGGCAGTCGCGCATCACGACGCGCCGCCGCCTGCCACGCTGCTGCCGCGTGCGGGCCCTGCTGCCCACGAGCTACATTTCTATCTACAGACGCTAGCCTGGCCAAAACTGCCTACACGTGGCTGTCTATGCAGCGTCTCCTTGACTGCCGCACGCCATCGTCTCCTGCATACGCCAGGCCTGACAACGATGCAGCGCCGTGACACTAAGCGAGCGAAACAGACGCCAGATCGGACCCACGTGGCGCGGGACGCCCAAGGCGGCGGCGGGCGCTCACCAGTTTTGGCAGCTACATACGAGTCACGTGCGCCACGGCCGAGCATGGGTGTGTGCGCGCGCACAGGCCGAGCTGCATTTTTTTGCGCTTGCTTGTGTGGCAACGCCGGTGGCACACACACTATCTAAACACTGTACACGAGGTCATATTTAACCAGATTCGACGCGGCCTTTTTTGTTTGTTACGGGGCCGCGCGCGCCACGGCGACGGGAGGGGCAGCCGCGTCTTGGCGGCTCCCGCATCTCGCTTGGAGCCCCATGCGAACGTTAATTTCAGGGCGGTCGCATGTGTGCCGGCTCGGTCACGTGCTGGGCCCACGTGGTGGTGATAATGTTCTGTTGTGGTCGAATATGCCTGAGTAAGGGCAAGGACACGGCTTATCGCTGGATTTTTTCAGTTTTGGAACCGAGCACGTTTTTGTTCGATCGATTTAGCATAAAAAGGCCGCCGCGGATGCCAGACGCACCAGAGATCAACCTTGTTCCGGCTGACATCGAGGCACCCCCCCGGCGAGCCCGCATAAAAACCAATCCCGAGCCAATGCCTGCTGCCGCCTACAATAATGGCCAACGCCCGCAACATCATGCCCCCGTCCCGGGTATGATCCCCGTCCCGGGCGGACCCCAGGAATACGACACCGTCGACGGCGAGCTGGCTGACGATGACACGGATGAAATTTTGAACCGCCAGCCTGCGGGCAAAGAGGAGGAGGCGCTCTTCCGCACCTTGCTGTGCCCGGACGACATCTACACGCCCGAGGGCGTCTACTGGGCCGACCTGCCCCTGTGGAAGCGGGCAAAGTTCAACTGGAACGTCGAGCGCAAAGAGGCCGGCGCCGAGCTGCGCACGCTGGGCCGCATGATCAAGAACGACCCGCTCAGCCCCGTGGCCTGGTACTTCCGCCACGCCGTAATCCCCGGCGCCGGCCTGCTCCTCGAGGGCTACGTGCTGTTCTCCGTCGGCAACATCAAGGGCCTGTTTTCGGACGTGTGGCCCGAGTGCTGGGGCAAGCACAACACGGAGTGCAATAAGACGTGGCTCGACTCCGTGAACTACCTCGAAGTGTGTGGCATTATCGTCGGCCAGATTGCCGTCGGTCTCATCGGCGACTCGATCGGCCGCCGCTGGGGCCTCATTCAGGACGCTGTCATCATGTTTGTTGGTCTGCTCATGCTCTCAGCCATGTGGGGCACGTCCCTGAACGGCTGGGTCATCTGCTACGCCTGGTCGCTGTTCTTCTACTCGATTGGTGTCGGCGGCGAGTATCCGATGACAGCCACAAGCGGCATGGAGCGCCAGCGCTTCTCGCGCGAGGAGCTGAAGCAGGACCGTCTGCACCGCGGCCGCCGCGTCGTGAGCGCGTTCCTCATGCAGGGATGGGGCCAGCTGCTGAACCAGGCCATCCTCATCATTTGCTTGCTCATTTTCCACCACGGCAGCGGCAAGGCACCGTACAGCAAGGTCGCCGTGCAGTGGACGTTCCGCGTGAGCTTCGCCATTCCCGCCGTCGGCACGCTGTGGCTCGTCTACTTCCGTACCTACAAGATGCCGAACATGTCGAAGGCGCTGCAGAAGGCAAAGACGAACTCGTCCGTGACGGGCTACAACTGGAAGTCACTGCGCATGGCGTTCACGACGTTCGGCGGCCGCCTGCTGGCCACGTGCGGCTGCTGGTACATGAACGATATGTTCTTCTACGGAAACAAGATTTTCCAGGGTGAGTTCATTTCGATCCTCACGGGCGGCAAGTCGAACGGCGTCATGATTGACTGGCTGTACAACATGATCAACATTGGCTGCTCCATGGCTGGCTACTACCTCGCGTCGCTGACTATCGACACGCGCTTCTACGGCCGCAACTGGATGCAGCAGCTCGGCTTCCTCATGGACTTCGTGCTGTTTGTCGTGCCGGCGTTCCACTTCAAGTACTACAAGTCGCCCGAGCACGTGCACGCGTTCCAGGCCATGTACTTCTTGTCGTCGTTCTTCCAGCAGTTCGGCCCGAACTGCGTCACGTTCCTTGTCGCGGCCGAGGTGTTCCCGACCGAGATCCGCGCCTCCGCCCACGGCATTGGCGCCGCCACGGGTAAGCTCGGCGCGCTTACGGCCTCCGTGCTGTATAACTACATCGACGACCAAACAAAGTTCTACGTCGTTCCGTGGTTCGGCCTGGCCGGTATGGTGCTGACCCTTGTGTTCCTGCCCGACGTGACGGGTCTTGACCTGCGCGAGCAGGACCGCCGCTGGCGCTTCATTGTCGAGGGCCGCAGCCACGAGTACCATGGCATTGCCGTGCACCCCATGCACTTGTCGTGGTGGGAGCGGTTCCGGGGCGTGGGCAAGACCTACGACTCGGAGGCAGACTTCAAGCAGAAGGTCGACGAGATGCGCCACGACTGGGAGGAGCGCCAGCGCCAGAAGTTCGAGGAGAACGCATCCGGCTCGGCGGACTCTGATGACGATGAGGATCTCGAGAAGGTGAGCCCGCGCATTCACAACTATTTCGTGCGCACGTCGCCCATGATGACGCCTATGCGCCGGCCTGTCGACGGAGACTCGCAGACGCCGGGCGCTGACGACCTGAAGCTGCCCGAGGCCGCGCAAGAGGTCCGCGAGATCAAGCACTAAGAGAGACGAATTCACTAATGCCAAAGAAGAACTTTCTTTCTCGTTAAAGGAAAAAAGAACAAAAAAATGCTAATGATATCTTTCATCCTTTTTATTTTTTATTATACCGCTAAATAGACGGTGGTTCGCAGAATCGCAGCATAATGCAAGTAATGCAAGCAACCACGAAATTCATTGCTATGATCTTGATAATTGTAAGTGACGCAGAAAAAAAAACAATATATATATATGATTTGATGAATTGTGGCCCAGCGCGGCTGCCGGCGCAGTGCACTGCTGTCGTTGCGTTTTTTGTACGCGGCCTGGCCTCGCGTTATTGCGCCGGCCACGATTAGAAATCCCCACTACGGTCCTAAGTAGCAGCACCGCGCTCGCGCTTCATGCATGGAGGAGGCGTACGAAGACATCGAGCCGCAAATATTCTGCTCTAAACAACACTTAGGATACGTAAATTCGCTCTCGATAGACAATGTGGAGCACCAGCTGCTGCTCTGCGGCGGCTCCGACAGCGCCGTGACGATCTGGGACATCGACGCCGAGCCGGCCGCCGCGCAGCCGGGCGACCCCTGGGTGTACGAGGAGCAGCACACACAGCCATTGGCACGCCTCGAGCGCAAGCAGGCCCACGAGTTCGGCATCTCGAAGGTCAGCTGGTGGCCGTTTGACCAGGCCATGTTCCTGACCGCGAGCTTCGACGGGAGGCTGAAGGTGTGGGACAGCGAGGAGCTCGAGGCCGTGTACACGTTCGACATGAAGCACAAAATATACTCGTTCGACGTGAACCCGCTGCAGGAGGACGACGGGCTCGTGGCCCTTGGCATGGACCACCCGCTCATCCGCCTCGTCGATCTGCGGTCCGGCAGCGCGGCGCAGACGCTGCGCGGGCAGGCCTCGGGCAGCGTGAACTCCGTGAAGTGGTCGCCCACGCGCGAGTACATGCTGGCCAGCGGCGGCTCCGACGGCAGCGTGCGCGTGTGGGACATCCGCCAGGCGAACCAGCAGGTCGCGAGCATGGACGCGCTGCGCGTGAGCACGGCGCAGCTGCTCACGCCGCTGCAGTACCGCCGCGCGCACCGCGCCGCGTGCAACGGCCTCGCCTGGCACCCGACGGGCGACGAGCTGCTCAGCGTCGGCCTCGACTCGAAGGCGCTCGTGTGGGACCTCGCCGGCGAGCCCGGCGGCGGCACAAACAAGTCCGTCAACTTCGGCCCGCTGTTCCACGACCGCCGGCCGCAGACGCTGGACCCGTGCCTGTCGCCGGCGGGCGACCTCGACGAGGACGGCCTCTTTGTGTTCCTGCCCTCCGACACGGGCGACCTCCTCATGTGCGACTACAGCGACGGCAAGCTCGTGCGGCGGCTCGTGCCGCCGGGCAGCGACATCCGCAACCACCGCCAGTCGTGCATCGTGTCGCGCGGGCCGCGGCGCGTCGACTACTTCTCGGGCGCGTCGGACGGGTCCATCATTCGCTGGCGCGCGCACGCGCGCGATTAAATAAAAAAAAACTAGTTTTGGAGCTACTAAATGCTTTACCCGGAGTCTACACAAATAGCGAGCCCTGCTCGAGGCTGACGTGCTTGTCGCCGGACAGCACGGACAGCGTGCGCTTGAAGTTCACGTCGTACACGCGCAGCTCGGGCAGCGGCCGCCGGTTCTGCACGGCGCCGTCGCCGAGCGGCATGAGCTGGTACGTGAGCACGCGCGTCGAGAACGGCAGCATGCGCAGCATGACGGCCTTCGGCCCCTGGAACGCGAAGAACGTGCTCGACGCCATCGACACGGAGAAGTTCAGCGTGCGCGCCGTCGCGTTCTCGACGTGGTAGCTGACCTGCGTCATCGACGCGTCGTCGCCCTGCTTGTCGGCCACGGCCAGCACGCGCGGCTCCTGCGTGGGCAGGTTCACGCGCACGGGCGCGAGCTTGAACACGTTCACGACGCTCGGCGAGGACTTGCGGCTCCAGAACAGCTCGAGGTGCGCAAACGCCTCGAGATTGCGCGTGGAGGCCGTGACGGGCGCCGTGCTCTTGCGCCGGATCACGAACGCGTGCGCCGTGCGCGCGTGCGAGTTGTGCGCCATGTCCTTGCCGATCTGCGTCTCGGCATTCTCGATCTCGAGCTCGGCCGCGTCGCACTCGACGGCAATGCGCGACTTGTGCAGCACGACGTCGGCCGCAAATAGCGAGAGCAGGCCGGCCCGCAGGCGCCACTTGCGCGAGATCTGCGGCAGCGTGAGCGTCGGCGCAAAAAACGCAGGCCACTCCTGCTGCAGCAGCTCGGGCATGAGGTCGAAGTTCACGCGGAACGGCCGCGCAATGTCGATCTCTTTAACATGCAGCTTCGTCACGGGCAGCGTGTCCGTCGTCGTGTTGTACTTGATGCGCGTCGTCAGCTGGAACATGGATGTCGACGCCTTGAACGAGCCCTCAATGGCCGTGCGCTGGCCCGGCGCCAGCTCGTCGAGCGTCTTGCTGAGCACGGCTTCGTCGCCAATGCTAACGACAACTTCCGGCACGATGGCCTCGGCCTCGTCGCTTTTGATCTCGATGCGGAACGAGAGCGTCTCGTCCACGGCCGCGATGCGCGGCACGTCGTCCACAATCTCAAGCTTGGCCGGGCGCGTGTCGACGTGGATTTTGCGGTAGTCCTCGCACAGGGGCAAGTGCCGCACTGTGCGCGGCGACACCGGCAGAGCGCTTATCCACTCGCCAACGGACTTGATGGGGAGCCGCTGCGTGAATTCGTTGCCCGCAATGAACTCAATCTCCAGCAGCTCGACCTCGCCCGTTTCTAGAGCCGTGAGTCCGAACTCGAACGTCATGGGCTGCGCCCGCTCGAACTTCAAGTGCGCCTGCGTGCCCTTCACGAGCCGCGACGCCGCCTCGCTCTGAGTGCCCTCTATGTCGATTTGGCCGAGCGAGTGGCGGATGCGCAGCCGCTCCAGCACCAGCGTTTTGGGGAACAGAGGCTGCAGAGTGAGCTGCGCGCGCGCCTCGCGGCCAATGAATGTTTCTGGGTGCTCAAAGGCGCCCGTAACGCTGAAGAACGGCTGCACGGCCGTCTTAACGTCTGCTGGCAGCTCGTCGGCGTCTCCGAGCCGGAAAAGCGCAACACCGTCGTGCAGCTTACGGCTGAGCGCGCGCTGCACGGCGGGCCACACTTGCTCGGGCAGCGACTTGGCCGACGTTTTGTAGGCCTCAAGGGCCGCGCTCGCGTCGGTCGAGCTCAGCCAGTCGCCGTAGGACGCAAGCGCGTACGCCTTGGCTCTCGGCAGACCGCTGAGGTCCGATATGGCGTTCAAATATGCCTGCTGTGTGTTCAAAATCTCGTCTTCGGGCAGTGCATACGGGTCGTCGCGCCCGGCCGCGTCGGGCTGGGCAGCAAACAGCTTCGCCGCATCCAGCCATATAACGCCGGGCGGCATGCCGCTGCTCTCTCCCAGCGCCGGCGCATTGCTCTGCCTTACGAGGCTGCACAGCTGCGCAAAGCGCGCGTACTGCATGGCCCGCCAGTACAGCGCCGACGCGCTGTTGCGGTTCAAAGAGTTCGCCTCCAGCAGGCGCTCGACCGTGAACAAGTGGACGCGGAACTTGTTGAAGGCGCTGCGCAGCGGCAGCTCGCACTGGAAGATCTTGGCGGCCACGACGTCCATGACTTCGCGCGCGTTCACGTACTCCTTAGACTCGACCGTGATGGCGCCGTTTTCGAACAGAAGCGACAGAGAGTCGTATGCGGACTCGTAGAGCTTCAGCGCGCCGTTATTGTCGCCCTTGAACTCGGAGCAGTACGCGAGCTTCAGCGTGAAGCGCGCGTCCCACACGAGCAGGTCGAGCGGCGGCGCCACGGCCTTGCGCTTTTCGCGCAGCTCGCGCATTTTGTGGGCGAAGTATTCCTGCGACTTCGTGAGCAGGTTCTGGTAAAGCGAGCTCACGAGGTTATTGATCTCCTGCGCGTTGAAGTCGTCGGCCACGCCAATCATGCCTGTCTTGGCCGGCAGCCCGACCTGGCGGCGCAGAAACGGCACGACGTTCATCAGGTCGCCGTCCTTGCCCACGACAAGCACAATGAGCTGCGTGTCGTGCGCGGCGAGCTGCGACTTGCAGCGATTGATCTCGTCGACGAGCCGCAGCTCCGCGTCCTCGCCAATTGGCGCCTCCACAAGCAGCACGGCGGCCACGGGCTTGAAGTACAGGTACTTGCGCACCCACTCGCGCGTGAAAATGGGCCGCGACTCGGGCGAGTCCTTATTTGTGGGCGACAGGACGCTCGGCTTCGGCTCGCGCGCAGCCACTTGCAGCGTATTTGCAAAGTGAAAGTGCAGGCGCTCCTCGCGCGCTGTCTGCGGGTCCCATGCGCCCGCGCTGTGCGAGAGCTCGGCCAGCCTTGCGCGGACCTGCGCGGCCACAGGCAGGTCGACGACGCCGCCGTGCGCGGGCAGCAGCGGGATTTCTTCGAGCGGCTGCCGCGCGGGCCACTTGCCCGACAAGTCGGCGCCGGGCGTGCCGGCAACCACCACTAATGGCGTTGCCGAATATGTGTACTCCATGCCGACTGCGCGCGCCAAGTATGGAGGTGCCGCCGCGAGTCGTGCTTACGCGAGCTGCCCCAGGCCAACGGTGCGCGCGCAGCCATAGCGAGACAGGGCAACGGCGCGAGCCACGCGAGCCACGGCGCACGCAACGGCGCAAGCAGCGGCGCAAGCAGCGGTGGAAACAGCACACAAAGCTGTGTATAAAAAAGCTGCGTGCTGTAATGGCCGATTGTTAAGTTGTACTTAAGCTAGGTTCTACGTACGAGCTGCTGCGCAGCGCTGCGCAAAGCGCGCCGGGCGGCGCGCGCTCTACTTGCCCGTGAATTCGGCCTTGCGCTTCTCGGCAAAGGCGGCCATGCCCTCCTTTTGGTCCTGCGTGCCGAACAGGAGGTGGAACAGGCGGCGCTCGTAGCTGATGCCCGTCGTCAGCGAGCTCTCGTACGCCTCGTTCACGGCCTCCTTGCCGGCCTTCACGGCGAGCGGCGAGAATGCCGCGATCTTGGCCGCCGTCTTGATCGCCTCGCCAAGCACCTCCTCGTCGGGGTGCACGGCCGCGGCCAGGCCCCACGCCTCGGCCTGCTTCGCCGTGAACTGCTTGCCCGTGAGCACGAGGTCCATGGCCTTCGCCTTACCGACGGCCCGCGTCAGGCGCTGCGTGCCGCCGGCGCCAGGGATCACGCCGAGCTGGATCTCGGGCTGGCCGAACTTGGCCGACTCGCCCGCGTACAGAATGTCCGCCGACATGGCCAGCTCGCAGCCGCCGCCCAGCGCGTAGCCGCGCACGACGGAGATGATCGGCTTGCGGATGCGGCGGATGTCCGACCAGTCGGCAATGTAGTTGTTGCCGAACATGTCGGCCACCGTCTGGCTCTGCATCTCCTTAATGTCCGCGCCCGCCGCGAACGCGCGCTCGCTGCCGGTCAGCACAATGGCACCAATGCTCTCGTCCTCGTCCGCGTCGCGCAGCGCACGGTTCAGTTCGGCCATAAGCGCATTGTTCAGCGCGTTCAGTGCCTTTGGCCGGTTCAGCGTCAGCTGGCGCACGCCCGTGCTCGGCTTCGAAATGAGCACAAACTCGTTCGAGCCGCCGCTGCTGTAGGCGCGCACAGCCGCGGGAATGCGCAGCGAAGTCATTGCTCGTTTAACGGCAAACATTCGTGGTGCGTCAGCAGCGAATAAGGTCGGCCTATTATTTATATAGTTAGTGAGGGGATGCACCCTGCCACCCGTGCCCTGATCGGCTGCCCTTGTCCGAACCGCGGCGAACTGCAGCCAGAGCAGCAGCTCGCGGGGTTTTCTGCGCACCCACGCGCAAGGGCGGTCGCCAGCGTGCCAACATCCTACTGGCTCGCGACGTATCGGCCTCAATTGTTGCTCGTTATGAGCTGTACAGCTCTGGCTTGCTTATTTTGACGGCTTCATTCATGCATTTCTCATCGCCAACCGTTAGCAGAGAGCGTCGCAACGCGCATATACGAAAGTGCGTCGCTTTTCCGTCACCGCGTAGCCAATGGCTCGTGCGTGTAAAGGGTTACACAGGGGGGTGGGTGGTGCTGTACGGGCGACGCCCGTCGCTGCAATGGCCACGCCAAGCGAATCTGCCAGCGAGGGCGCCGCGTAGGCGACTCTACATTCAATATGCGGGACATTCCTGCGTCAGCGGCTAATTCACGCAACGGCTCCAGCACCTCAGTGTAATGCGCCACTACAGACAAGCCAGCCTTAAGCTGCAACGATGCTCCACAAGCCAATCGAGTTTACCGATACTTTAACGGCGGCCAGCTCCGCGTCTGACTCGATATGATCTTTATCGTGCAACATTACCTGGAGGTAGCTGCACGTGCTAATAAGCAGCTGCGATTCATTAAGTGCCGAACGCATAGCATTGCATCAGCTACCCATACCACGATGTCGTTAGGCATGCACCGCAGGATGCATGGGGCGTGTATTGGGTACGGGTTGACCCCAGACTAAATTCGTTTAATCTAAATAGCGCCGTGAGGCTTCGGCGCACTGTATATCGAGACTTCGCCGCCTCTAAACGGCACTCCTTCTGGAAAAAGGTTCACATTATCAGCACAGCCTCGCTCCTTCGTGATCGATGCTGCACCACACGAGAAGGAAAACGGAGGTCTTTCTATCCTCGTTCGCGAGCTCATCTTATCCTGTGCATGCGTCTTCACACCTCCGGTAGCCCCTTGTCTATAGTTCCGACGTGACGCAGTAGATGTTGTCGCTGATTTTGGGGTCGGTTTGCGCTTGTTTATATGCTTGCGCATCGCGGTCTAGCAGCGCGGCAAAGTCCTGCTGGCGAATGTGCGTGCCAGTGCCATTCTCGAACTTGATTTTGTGGCGCCGCAGCTGCTCTCCCATGTTGGCAATCTTTTCCTCGGTCGTGCCCTTCGTGAGCGTCGGCCCTTTGAACTTTCCACTTTCGATCACAAGGTGATTCAGCTCAAGCTTCGCAGCGGCCTTCTCAAGCAGATCTTGCTCCACTGTGTCGCCCGTACACAGACGAATGACGAGCACAGGTTTCGTTTGCCCAATGCGATGCACACGGTCCATGGCCTGCAGATCCTGCTGCGGGTTCCAGTCGCTATCAAACAGAATCACAGTGTCCGCACCCACCAGGTTGACACCTTGTCCACCAGAGCGCGTTGTGAGCATGAAGATGTCGATGTCAGTGTTTTTCTGGCCGAAGTCGTCGATCATGTCTTGGCGATCAGTCTGCGGAGTCGCGCCGTCTATACGCGCGTATTTGTATCCGCGAAACGTTGCCCAGTCCTCAAGAATATCGAGCATTGTAGTAAACTGCGAGAAGATGAGAACGCGGTGGCCTCCTGCCTTGAGCTTTTTCATGAGCTCGTGCAAAACGAGCAGCTTGCCGCTCGAGCTCTCTATTCTCTCGTCGATGGGCGTGTTAGTGGATGCCCAGGGATACCAGAAGAGATAAGGCGAGTCGCAGCAAAGTCGCAGCTGCATGACGAGGTTCGAAAAGCTTTTTGTGCGCAGCTCCTGCTTCGCGGCCTTGATAAGCTTCTGCGTCAGTTCATCGCTGCCTGCACCGCCTGCGTCGCCGGCATCGCCGTTCTCGTCATTTTTGTGAGCCGAGAGCTTGCGCCTCTTTGACTTGCTTCCATCAGATTCAATTAATGCCTTCTGCTCGGAAATGATTTGGTTTACAACAAACTCCCGCGCCGAGCCATCCAAAAAGCTTTTGTACAAGTCCTGCTGCAACGTCGACAGCCCTGTAAACAGTACACATTCACGCTTGGGTGGAAGATTGAGGCCAACGTCGCGCTTAAGGCGGCGCAGCAGAAACGGTCTCAGAATATCATGCAGCGACGTGACGAGCCCGCTCTCGTCCTGAGCGCCTATCTGCGCTTCTCCAGACTCGAACCACGAGTGAAAGATGTCGAGGTCTGTAAATACGTCGGGCAAGAGGAAATTGAGCAGGGCCCAGAGCTCAGAAAGGTTGTTCTGCAGCGGCGTGCCAGTAAGAAGCATGCGGTTCGCTGACGTGTACTGCTTAAGCACGCGCATGAGTTTACAATCGACGTTCTTCAGCCGGTGGCCCTCATCAACAATGATATATTTCCAGTCGATTCGACGCAGATGCGCACTATCGGCCATCACAATCTCGTAGCTCGTGATGACGGCCTGGCCCCAGCTCTTGCGATTCCGGCGCAGCTGCGTACGCGCTTGCGGCGTGCCGTAGTATTTCGTGTGCGAAATCGACGGCGCAAACCGGGCAAACTCGTTGCACCAGTTCCCCAGCGTCGAGAGAGGCGCAATAATGAGGAAGGGTCCGTCTACGTTATTTTCCAAAAGAAACGCCAAAAACGCAATCACTTCCAGCGTCTTGCCCAGGCCCATCTCGTCGGCAAGGATGCCGTTGAGCCCATTCTGGTAGAGCATTGTGAGCCACTTTATGGCGTCTATCTGGTATGCATGCAGCGGAACCACAATCTGCGCGGGCTGCTTATCGGACTTAGGCGGTGGCGGCTTCAGAAACGAGTCGAGCCTGGCCTGGTTCTTGTCCAACGCCTTTTTGCGAGTGTTCCGTGTCCTTGGCTTTGGCGCCTGCGAATTCTCGGCCTGGGCCGGCTCAAGTTGCGGCTTGGGCTCTACCTCGACATCTCGCGTTTCAGTCTTTGTTTGCTCGGCAGGATCAGCCGTGATGCTCGAGGAAAGAAATTCGGCATAAAGCTTAGACTGGTCTACTAGGAATTTGATGCGCTGCAGACGGCTGTCTGCGTCCATATCCTTGACATCCTGCGCCATGGGAATATGCCGCGCGTGAACGCGTTGCGCGCGTCTTTATTGATTTTGCCCCTACCTAACCCTTAATTGTAAACGTCCAAATTTCAGGGCCCTTAGCGTTTCGACTCAGGCATGCGGAAGAAACGACTTCAGCTGCGTGTTTCGTTAGGGAATGTCCTAGACACTGCCAGTCACTAGTTACATACGTTTAACGAATCCCAGGAAATGGACTTTTTAATTTTCCGAGCACCTTTACACTCTACTCAAACCGAACACCAGCTTTGTGCAGGGCTTGTTCCACAAGCTCCATGGCCGCAAGCGCCTCCTCGTCATGAAAACGCTGCGTAATTACTTGTACGCCCAAGGGCAGTCCGTGCATGTCGTCAGCATTGTAAACATCAAAACTGATGCGAGCTGCGTAGCCGAGCTTCTTCAAATCGCGGTTCTGCGGCAACGCATCCTTCGTCTTGTCAACACGGCACACAGGTAACACACCAGCAGGATAGTCCAGCAGGTTCCAGATCGCTGTGTAAAGGAAGATATCGAACGAATTGTCCGTACCAGTGGGTAGCGCCGGCGACGGGTTAGGAGCCGCAATCACGAAATCCAGCTGTTCGGCATTCCACTTTTCAAACACGCCTCTACGCAATGCTTGTCTCTCGCTCACGGTACGCACGTATTCGGCCGCGGAGAGCGGCGTCCGGTTGCGTAGGCGTCTGGCCTTATCCGTATACCCGAGGATGCGCAACACGAACTCGAAAATGCGGCGCAGCGGCTTCGGCCACCAGAGGTAGTTGCGGCACCGCTGAATGTAAGGGTCGTTTGTCTCGCCGGCAAGCATGCCATAACACGAACTGTCGAACCCGTCCGACTGGAATAACCGGGCCGCCGTCGCATCATACACGCTTGCGTGCTCTGGCAAATCAAAGTCCACAACTTCATAGCCCTGTTGCTTTAGCGCGTCCGCAGTTGTGCAAAGAGCGCGCTCGACGGCTGGCGTGGCCGGCATGTACTCACCGAATCGCAAGACGCCCACTTTGGGCTTCTGAGGCAGCTGAACATCGATGCGCCAGCGCTGGTTCACGAGCGTGAAGTCGTATTTCCAGGGCTCCATGCCCATGATCGCGTCCGAGAAGTACTTGAGGTCCTGAAGGCTCGCCGCCATGGGCGAGGCCACCGAGGGAATTCCCTCAAAGCCGTCGTTATTGTAGATGTCTCCGTCTGCGGGGAACCGGCCACCCGAGAAACGTAGCGCATAGATACCGCACCACGCTGCCGGCACGCGCACGCTGCCAGCAATGTCCGAGCCGACACCAATACGCGACCCGCCCGACCCAATGAGCGCACCCTCTCCTTGGCTCGAGCCGCCCGGGCTGAACCGGGGATTCCAGGGGTTCAGGCCGCGGCCGAACAAGTCGTTCTGGCCCTCGAACGTCATGAGCGTAAACGGCACGTTTGTTTTGACGTACGGCACGGCGCCGGCGTCCCGCAGCAGTCGTACGAGCGTGCCGTCAGCGGCCGCAGGCTTTCTCGCCAGAGCCGAGTAGCCTGCCGTGGAGTCGTAGCCCTTGACGTCGATAGGATCCTTCAGAGACACGGGGAAGCCGGCGAGTGGGCCCGCCCGGTTCGCCGCTGCGGCCCACTTCTCGGCGTCGCGAATCATGATCTCCGTGCAGCAGTTCGTTTTCTCCTGCGACACAAGTGCCGCCTTGCCGTAGGCTTTGAGGACGCTAGTGGCCTGCACGCTCCCGGCCTGCACGCGCTTGACTACGGACTCCACGCTCTCGGCGAGCAGCGCCTTCTCTTCATTCGTCAGAGGCGCACGGTACTCATGCAGAGCTTCTATACGTTCTGCGCGTTCGTTGTGCTTGAACTCCACGTTCTTGGCGTGCTGCCGCGCAGCGAATGGCCAGAACATGCTGAACGCGGAGCCGATAAGCAGCGCTCCCGTAGAGGCGTGCAGGGCTAGGTTAAGACGCGTCGACCCGGGTTGGGGGCACACAGTGCATCGTCGCATGCACGCGATTATGCAACTAGAAGATACGGCTCCAGTGAGCGCACGCGCACATCAAGGCCCACCGGCGCCTTCCGCCGACACCATAAAACGTATTTCATACTCTGAGTCATTGCGCTCGCGCGAATGCCCAAGGTTAAGACCCTCACGACGCCCTTCCCAGTCAGCGTCGCGGGCGTCAGACGCGCAAACCGCGTAAGTCTGTTGCGTGGAGAGCAGTGCAAACCATAAGCAAGTGCTCTGCTCATTACGTGAAGAAATAGCGCGAGCGATAGTGCACACAGAGCTCAATCGCGTGCCCACGTGCCGCCGTAGCCACGATTTCGTACCATTTAAATATGAGCATCAGTCGTGCGATGTCGCCCTTTTGTGCCCTTAGCATAGATTGCAGTGTTATTTACATTCATTTAATTTTTGAAGAAAGGAAAAAAGAAAAAGGTAGAAAGTGTGTCCCCAAGGGATAAGGCGCCCGGCACGCAATGCAGTACATGGTCATAAGAATGAGCTCGAGATCCTGATTGCTAGATGCAGTGGCTCTTGAGTCCCTCACATACGTGCGTTCTTGGATTCCAAGGAGATGGACGCTGACCCGCGCTTCAGTCAGACTCGTCGTCACTCCCAATAGGCCCCGCGAAGTATTCGTCGTCTGCAAACCACTGAAGAACCGCAGCGAAGTTAGGAAACTTTGTCAAGTTCGCTTTAAAAGAGTTCAGAAACTTATCCACGCACAACTCCTCGCGCTGAGCTGCCCAGAGTTTGCCGGCAAAATACTGCACCATGATAGGAGATTCATCGACCCGCGGACAATGATAGGCCACCCAGAGCTCGACGCGATTCAGATACTCGGTACCTGTCTCGTACTTGTTCGTACGTTGCGGAAAACTCACGCTCTCGTCGAACTCAGAAAGGAAGGGCTGCGGCGTGATTCGTTCCAGCAAGGCCAGAACCTCGTTCGTGTAGTCCGGCCAGATGTGGCCAGGAACCAACGGAGCGGCAATCCGGGACCGGATATACGAAGCGCACTGCATCGAGATGGCTCGCTGCCGTGGCTTTGAATGGTCAACGGGTTCCAACAACCAGCTTGTGCTCGCGCTGGCCGACAAGAGGCAGCGCAGTCGGTACGTGAATAGGAAGATATCACTGGCAACGGTGGGCGACTTGACCTTCTCCATACCAGTCCGGATCTTGTCAAGAACCGCTGCCGCAAAGAACGGGTCAAAGTTCTGAATAGGAGGGGCAACTGGCTCAGCCACTAGCTCAAACTCAGAGTCGGGCGGTGGAGCTGAAGCGGGATTCATCTGTATTGTGGAACGAGAAAGACGCGTGCGTACGCAGTGCGATGTGGACGAATGCAATAGCTAGGCCGATGTTGTCGACCTTGTCCTGTTTGCGATATATTTATAGAATGCGGAAAGCTTTATGGAGCAGCAGGGCCCGGGATTGCCACCTCATATCCTAAAAGAGGTCAAATTTCGCACGGAGAACACTAAATGCGGCACCACTCGGTTCGTGCTGTGCCTAAAAGGGAAACATTTGTAGCGACTGGGCGCCGGCTCGCATTGCGGTCATAAGCGGTTTCCGTAGCCCGCCTCCCTACGGCAGCGCTCCTTTCGGCTTTTCCACGAGGCCGACGGGCACAATGCGGGCCGGGTAGTCAATCCGATTCCATGGCGAAGTGTAGAGAATGCCGGCAGAACGAGCGCGGCGTGTAATTGGGCATGGCCGGCGGCGGGCGCTACGAGTCCATTCGCCAAGGTAGAAAGGTAAAGTGCCATATCAAAGTGCGGTTGCGTTGCACACCTCAGGCTGCTTATACCGCACTTGGACATGCTGGGCGATATACCGTATGGGTAGAGCAAAGCAGATGCGGGAGTCGTGACTGTCGCTACGCGGTATGACATATAAATCGGTATATGTTGGATGTATTTTCACCTGCGCTAAGAGAAAGTTCAAACAATAAACGATAATGCGCCAACTACGTGGCCGGGGGGGAGATGCATGATGCTTTTGGTTTTGACCAAGTAACTTCACCACGACGTTCACCCCTACTGTCTAACGCGTTCGCGAACCATTTCAGAGCTGCCGCGAAGTTGTCGAATTTGGAAATGGCTTTTTCGAAACTGTCAAATAGGTTGACCATGTTGTAATTTGCACGGTAAGACGCCCAGAGTTTCCCGGCAAAGTACTGAATCATGACAGGTGACGAGTCGACGCCGGGGCAATGGTACGCAACCCAGAGTTCAACGCGAGCCAAATAGTCGCATCCGTACTCATCGTCGCGAAACGTAGGGAACACTGTCTCCTTATCCACGGTGGAAAGGAAAGGTGTCGGTGTTATTCTTTCCAATAATGCTACAACCTCATTCGTGTAGTCAGGCCAGGTGTCGTCTACAACTAAGTCGTTTGGCACTCGAGTACCGATAAACGAAGCGCATTTCATCGAGATGGCACGCTGCCGCGGCCGCGAGTGGTGAACAGGATCCAGCAACCAGCTAGTAGTCACACTGGCCGACAAGAGCTTGCGGAAGTGAAACAGGAAAGGGAAAATATCTTCAGGTGTTTCCGGGGAATCCACCTTCTCCATTCCTTTCGTGACTTTATCAAGGACTGCCTCTGCGAAATAAGGATCAAAGCTTTGAATAGGGAAAGGAGCTTCCTCCGGCAGCACTTCGAACTCGGACTCGGACTGGGGAGCTGAAGAGGAGATCATTTTGTTCGTGGTTTCAGAAATTGGAGGCTGAGCTTGATCAGGCATAGTAGAAAAGCAGACTGCAGCAAAGTCGGTACTTGGCAGTCTCCCTGGTTATGTTGAATTTATAGTGCACGAGAGACTAAGTGAAACAATGGGTTGTCGCAGGAATGGTAAGGGACCATATATTATGTTTCACTTGCGCGTTTGAACAGACAATTCACGATGTGTATATTCGGGCCGGCATCAGCGTGATACGGTGCACACGGACACAAAGCGCGGCTACAACCATAAACCAAGTTCCGTAAACTAAGTTATGTCCATCAGAAAATCCCTAATATTCCACAACAGACTTGACTTGACTTCATAGTGCACAGGAGAAGGCTGGGCGAGTGAGACAGTTTGATTGTTGAGCTGACGCCTCAATGGAGGCGGCAGCATATTATGTATTTTACATGCATTTGCATGTTATGTAGGTACGCAAATTTAATAATGCGCTCCAGTTCGAGTGAACATCCGCGTGATACGACGCTGGCAGGTCCGGGGCGTAGGTGCAACGAGTCGCTGGAACCCCAGAATGCTGCGCTCGAAGACGGCCCATTATTCCATCATACGAGCCGGAACCAGCATCAGAGCGAGTGGGTCGAGGAGGCACTGGGCGCGAACGTGCGGATAAGTTCGATGACCGGCTAGTCTGCCGACGTGTAACGCTGCACTGGCATGCTTAGGCGGCATCTGAGTCTCACAGCTTCGGTCGGTGACACCGTTTGACGCCGGAACATGCAGCGCAAATTACGCGTTGCGGCTCAGTAGTTAATCTTCTTTGTATCTAGAGGGGTCTACGGCGCATAGCTACTTATAATAGACGCCGGCCTTGTGCAGCGCGTCCTCCACAAGCTCCATTGCTGCGAGCGCTTCCTCGTCGTTGTAGCGCGGCGCCACGACCTGCACGGCGAGCGGCAAGCCGTCCATTTCCTCGGCGTTGTAGGTCTCGTACGTGATCTGCGTCGGGAAGTTCAACTTCTTCGTGCTGAAGCCCTTCGGCAGCGCGTCCTTCGTCTTGTCCACGCGGCCGACGGGCACAATGCCGGCCGGGTAGTCGATGAGGTTCCACAGCGAAGTGTACAGGATGGCGTAGAACGAGCGCGGCGTGTAGTTCGGCAGCGCCGGCGACGGGTGCGGCGGCGTGATGAGGAAGTCCAGCTTCTCGGCGTTCCACTTCTCGAACATGTGGCGGCGCATGATGTTGCGGCGGCTCGTCTGCTCGTGGAACTCCGTGACGGAGAGCGGCGACATGTTGCGCAGGCGCCACGCCTTCTCCTTGAAGCCGAACAGGTTCAAAAAGAACTCGATGACGCGGCGCACGGGCGTCGGCAGCCACGTGTAGTTGCGCTGTGCCTGGATGTACGGGTCGTTCTTCTCGCCGGGCAACAAGTACTTCGACGGCGCGTCCCAGCGGTCCGCGTGGTAGAGCCTGAAGATCGTCCAGTCGTAGTCCTTGGCCGGGTCCGGCAGGTCGAAGTCGACGACCTCGTAGCCCTGCTTCTTCAGCGCGTCGGCCGTCGTTGCGAGCGCGCGCTCGACGGCCGGCGTGGGCGGCAGGTAGTCGCTGAAGCGCAGCACGCCGATCTTGGGCTTCGGCGGCAGCTTCGCGTCCGGGCGCCAGCGCTGCTTCGTGAGCTTGAAGTCGTACTTCCAGGGCTCCATGCCCATGATTGCGTCGGCAAAGAACTTCAGGTCCTTGAGGCTCGCCGCCATGGGCGACACGACGGCCGGCACGCCCTCGGCGCCGTTGTCGTTGTGGATGTCGCCGTCGAGCGGGAAGCGCCACGACGAGAAGCGCAGCGAGTAGATGCCCGACCACGCGGCCGGCACGCGCACGCTGCCGCCAATGTCGGAGCCGACGCCGATGCGCGAGCCGCCGGACGCAATGAGCGCGCCCTCACCCTGGCTCGAGCCGCCCGGCGCGTGCGTCGACTTCCACGGGTTCACGGTGCGGCCGAACACGTCGTTGTAGCCCTCAATGGCCATCATCGTGATGGGCACGTTCGTCTTCACGTAGGGCACGCCGCCGGCCGCGCGCAGCAGCCGCACAAACGCGCCGTCCTCCTTCAACGGCTTGCGCGTGAAGCCCGAGTAGCCCGCCGTCGAGTCGTAGCCCGCCACGTGGAAGGGGTCCTTCAGCGAGATGGGGAAGCCGGCCAGCGGCGACTTCGGGTCGGCCGCCGCCGCCCACTTCTCGGCGTCGCGGATCATGATCTCCGTCAGGCAGTTTGTCTTCTCCTGCGACACGAGCGCGGCCTTGCCGTACGCCTTCAGCACTTCCGTGGGCTTCAGCTCGCCCGCGGCGACCTGCTTCGCCACGGTCTCGGCATTCTTGCCGAGCAGCGCCTTCTCCTGGCTCGTCAGCGGCGCGCGGTACTCGGGCAGCGCGTCAATGCGCTCCTGGCGCTGCTTGCGCTTGAACTCAACGTTCTGCTGGTGCTGCGACGCGGTGAAGGGCCAAACCATGCTGGGCCGCCAGCGCCTCGCCCGGCACACTTATATAGACGCTAGGGTAGGGACGCGTCGGCGGGAAGCTTATCTGGCGCTGGAGCCTGACTGGCCTGCCGAGCTGCAGATCTGATAGCGCTGGTGTGTAAGCCGGGGGGTGATAATGCACGTTATCCCGACTGTCCAGGCTTAGGGTACACCAACGGGCAACTTTTGGCGCTGCGCCCGTACCGAAGGCCAATTGCACGGGCCAGCGACGCGACGCACGCGTCGGAATATTCTCGCTGCGGGCAGAGCTGTATTGGGGACTTCCTCGTTGTGCGATGGCACGGCCGCGAGTGCTTGGCGCGCGCGCGCGGGGGGCCGTGCGCGATAGGAGACGGCCCTCCTGCAAGGGCACTCTGCACAGGGAAAGAATAAGCGAGGCCGCAGATGGCCGGCGGCGGCCTGGCCTACACGCGGACCTGGCGCTCTTATCACACGCGTAGCGCTTGCAAAGCAATTATAGACTGCCTAGCTAAGTAGAGTGTTCGTAAAAAATGTACGACGGTTTAACCTGCGGCGGCTGCCGCGCTTGCAGAGCCGCAGCCGCCGCGGCGCGCGCCGGCGCCTTACAGAGCGCCGCGCGACATGCGCGAAATAAGCTCGAGGCGCTCGCGCACGACGGGCCGCTCGTTGCCGATGCGGTACTGCGTGCGCGCGGCCTCGGCGTACGTGTAGGCCTGCACCTGCTCGGCCGGCGTGCGCGCGAGGCGCGCGTTGCGTTCGAACAGCTCAATGGCCTCCTCGGTCTGGCCCTGCTGCAGGGCGAACTGCGCGAGCGTGCCGACGGCGACGTCGGACAGCGGGTCCAGCGCCTCGGCCTGCTTGCAGACGGCAATCGCCTCGTTCAGCGCCGTCGGCGTCTGCGCCGTCTGCGCCAGGGCGAGCGCCTTGTTCACGAGGGGCAGCACGTTGATGGCCGCGCCAGACTTCGACTTCTCGATCTCAAACGCCTTGTCGAACATCTTAATCGACTCGGGAATCTCCTTCAGGTCGAGCAAAATCTCGCCGTAGTAGTTGTAGAGGCTCGAGTCGTTCGGGTGCTTCGCAATGAGCTGCTTGAACCGGTGGCGCGCCTTCTCGGTCTGGCCCATGCGGTACTCCGTCACGGCGAGCTGCACGTGGGCCAAAATGAACGACGAGTCGATGGCAATGCTCTTTTTGTAGTTTTCGATGGCCGTGTCCCAGCGCTGCTGCAGGAACGACAGCTGGGCCAGCTGGTAGTAAAGGTCGGCCGACTGCGGGTCCAGCTTCTCGGCGCGGCCAAAGTCCGCCTCGGACTCGGCGAGCCGGCCAAGCTCTATGTACAGTGCCGAGCGCTTGAGCAGCGCCGGCGTCGTCGTGTGCAGGTTGATGCTCGTGTTCATGTTCTTCAGCGCCTCGTCCGTTTCGTTTGTCAAAAACTGAAACGTCGACAGGTACTCGTAGGCGAGCGCCTCGACAACGGGGCCGCCCTTCGCGAACCCAAGCTCAATGGCGCGCTTGATCTGCTCAAACGCCTGCTTGTAGCTCTCGAGGTTCTCCTTCTCAATGGCGTCGAACGCGAGCTTCAGCTCCCACTCGCCCGTGCCCTCCTCGGCGTTCACAACCGCCTCGGGCAGCTCGCGCTGGTGGTAGCTCGACAGGTACGTGCGAATGAAGTTCGCGCCGGGGAACTCGACGTTGCGCTCCTTGCCGCGCTCGGCCACGAGCTGCTCGGCCTCGGCCTTGAGCACGCGGTCAACGCTCTGGCCCATGCTGTCGTCCTCGAAGTTCTGCAGAATGACGGCCGCCGTGTAGTCCATCACTGCCTCGCGGTAGTTCTTCAGCTGCTCGTAGGCCACGGCGCGGCGCGCGTAGCACTTCACATAGTCCGGGCGCAGACGCAGCGCCTCGGACGTGTCCTCAATCACCTTCGCATACTCCTTCGTCGAGCCCCACACGGCGGCGCGGTTCGAGTAGAATACGGGCTCGCTCTTGTTTGCGCGGATGGCCTGCGAGTAGAGGTCCAGCGCGCGGTCGTACTGCTGCTTGTTGAACGCGTAGTTGCCGGCCTGCTTCAGCTCCTCGCTGATCTCCTTCACGTCCTTCTCGCTCAGCGTCTTGAGCTGGTTCCAGTCGTTGATGACGGGGTACAGCGGCGCGTCGGGAGCGTCCTGCGTCGTGGCAAAGCCGTGCGACAGCGGGCCCTTCTTGGCGCTGCTCTTCTTCTTCTTGTTCTTCTTCTTGCCGGCAGCGCTGCGCTCGCCGTCGCCGCGGGCTGTGGCGTCCGCAGCCGCGCCCTTCGGCGGCGCGCTCGACAGCAAATAGTAGCCGGCAATGCCAACCGCACCAACGGCAACGAGCGAGGCCACAACGGCCCGCTTGTTCTCAAAGTACTTCTGCATGGGTCAACCTCACCGGGGTGAAAAATTCACAGTGGGTGTCGTGCTACTGTGATATATAATATGGCGTCTGGGGTTTGTTCACTTGTGATCTGGATCTGGTAAGCAGCCGTGAGCAACTCGATACTGCTGCCGCCAAGTGACCCGCGCGACGCAGCGCTGGCTAAACACAACGCGCGCGCAGGTCCAGCCAGGGAGGAGTGCGCTGGACGAGAAAAAAGAAAAAGAGCGGGAACCGCTGCGTTGTGCCGGGCACAAACGACCCACGAGTATACTCGCGGTCTCTGCTCAGGGCTCGCACAATTTCGGGCTCGCGCATTTTGTAGCCCGTTCGGTCCACACGCGTGCATCGCATTATTTTATCGGGCGGTTTATCCGGTTAGCCATGTCCGAACAGAGTAAGCTTACACTGGGGCTCCAAAAGTGGGAGGATACGGCTGGCTAGGGACGGCGACTCGAGTGGTGCGATAATAATCGGCCCATTTGCGGTACTTTCTCCACGGCGGGGCTCGGCACCGCCTGGGCTCGCCTGCTTCGCGGCGGGCGCAGCTAATTGGCTCTTGCCCAGCCGCATGGCAACTTGGGCTTCTCAATCCCTCGGCAATCGTATTTACGTTTAATCAATGCAGTAAAAATAAGGCCCAGTACCCATTTTTTCCCTCAGATCCTCGGTCATTTTGTGGGCCTGCTAGTTTGCGCTGCGCTGCGCTGCCGAGGGCCACGGCGTTTTACTCGGCACGCTCGGCAGCTACCAGCAGCTTACACGCACCTCGGTCATCAACGCGATGCAATGCACGTGTGCGCGCCGGCGAAAGAGGCATCGCCCTGGCCTTCATGCTACATAATTAGACAAATTAAATATTTAGATTGCAAGAAGCGTGCTGTAGGCCCGCAATTGTGCGAGACTTAGCCGCGGCAAAATGCCGCTCGGGGTCGCTGGGGATCCGCGTCGCGCCCCGCATCAACTCCGCTCCTTACCCTACCCCACAGCGCGGCCAGACATGCTTATAAGTGCGTCAACGGCCCGCGAGTTAGGCCAACTAAATGGCCCTCAAGCGTTTAGCAAGAATGCCGATTCCCCTTAGGACCATCCGAATGCAGTCGACGGCTGCGCAGACGGGCACGTTCAGCTTCCAGGACCAGCTGCCTCGCCTGCCAGTGCCCACGCTGGAGGAGACGTCCACAAAGTACCTGCGCACCGTGAAGCCGCTGCTCCTGCCCGAGCAGTATGCGGCCACAGAGAAGGCTGTTCAGGAGTTCGTGAAGCCCGGCGGCGATGGCGAGCGCCTGCAGAAGCGGCTTCTGGACCGCGCGTCGAAGCACAAGAACTGGATCTACGACTGGTGGAACGAGGCCGCGTACATGGCGTACCGCGACCCCGTCGTGCCGTACGTGAGCTACTTCTACTCGTACAAGGACGAGATTGCGAAGTACCCGCACCCGGCGCAGCGCGCGGCGGCGATTGTGACGACGGCGCTCGAGTTCAAGCACCAGCTCGACACAGAGACGCTCGAGGTCGACTACATGCGCAAGAAGCCGATTGACATGGAGCTGTTCAAGTTTCTGTTCAACACGTGCCGCATTCCCGAGCCGAACATTGACGGCACGGTGCAGTACGAGACGCAGGGCAACGAGCACATCATCGTCATCCGTCGCAACCGCTTCTACAAGGTTCCCTACAAGACGCCGAGCGGCAAGCTGCTCACGACGCAGGAGATCGAGCACCAGCTGCGCCAAGTGTACGGCGACGCCGAACTGAAGGGCACGGCGCCGAACGTCGGCGCGCTGACGAGCGAGAACCGCGACAAGTGGACGGAGATGCGCCCGCGGCTGCTGGCGGCGTCGCCGCAGAACGCGGAGTCGCTGCGCCAGATCCAGAGCAGCGCGTTCGTCGTGTGTCTGGACTGGGCGTCGCCCGAGAAGGCGATTGAGCGCACGCACCAGTACTGGCACGGCTACGGTCGCAACCGGTTCTACGACAAGCCCGCGCAGTTCATCGTGAACGACAACGGCACGGCCGGGTTCATGGGCGAGCACTCGATGATGGACGGCACGCAGACGCTGCGCCTGAACGAGTTCGTGCTCGACCGCCTTGCCAACGACAAGGCGCCGCTCACGACGGGCCTCGAGTACACCGAGCCGCCGCAGGAGCTGCCGTTTGTTGTGGACGATGTTGTTGCCACGGACATCCTCACGGCCGAGACGGACTTTGCTGCGCAGATCTCACAGCACGAGGTCGCCGTGTGGTCGTACGACAAGTACGGCAAGAACCTGATCAAGCAGTTCAAGGTCTCGCCCGACGCGTACATCCAGATGCTGCTGCAGATCGCGTACTACCGCATGCAGGGCCGCGTGCGCGCCGTTTATGAGAGCGCCACGACGCGCAAGTTCGCGCAGGGCCGCACGGAGACGACGCGCTCCGTGTCCGTCGAAAGCGCGGACATGTGCGCCAAGTTCTGGGACCCGTCTGTGCCGGCGGCCGAGAAGATTAAGGCGTTCCGCGCCGCCGTGGACTCGCAGGTCAAGTACATTGCCGACGCCACGGAGGGCAAGGGCGTGGACCGGCACCTGTTCGGCCTGAAGAAGCTGCTGCAGGCCGGCGAGGAGCTGCCCGCCATCTACAAGGACCCCGCGTTCGGCTACTCGAGCTCGTGGTACATCTCGTCGTCGCAGCTCTCGTCCGAGTACCTGAACGGCTACGGCTGGTCGCAGGTCATCGACGACGGCTTTGGCTGCGCGTACATGATCAACAAAAACAACCTCCACGTGAACATCTGCTCCAAGTTCAGGGGCTCCCACCGGTACATGGACTACCTCGAGGAGTCTGCGAACGAGCTGGCCAAGCTCCTCAGCACCGAGACCCCGGGCTCGAAGATCTAGGCTGGCGGCTGCTCACGCGCGCCTAGAACTAGACTCGGTTAGATTAGCAATTTCCCATAGCGTGATGATATGATTTGAATGAGAGAATAAGATAGTATATATATATATTTATGTACACACGGCACGCGCCCGCAGTGCCGCGCACGCCGTGCACGCAGCGCAAGCGTGCCGCGCAAATGCAGCAACACAAACTGCTACGCATAGCAGCGGCGAGGGCTCGTAATAAAAAGAGGCAGCTATTGACGGCCGCGCTACCCGCGCTTCCGGTTCTCCTTCCATTCCTTGAGACAGTCGCGGTACGCCTCGAAGTACGGTATGCACGGCGTGCGCTCGTAGTTATTGCGGTCGAGGCACGCCATGCTCATGCGCGACGCCTCTTTGCAGGGGTCGAAGAACTGCGTCTTCTCGCGCGCCAGGAACTCCTTCTTGTTCTCGGGCGACAGCGGGTCGTCCGGGTACAGCCGGTACTTGCCGTCCTTCGTGAAGTCGACCTTGCTCGGGTCTCGCTCAACCATTTTGTCCACGGCGGGAGTCGTCAAGCGACTATTGAGGTGGGCGACCACACTCGTTTGTCAGGGCGGCCTACTTTCGTACGTAAGACAGTCGGTGCGGATGATGACACTGGCTACAGCTCGCGGACGAGCCGTGAGCCAGTGGGCCAAAACGTGCTTGCCGAACCGGAAAGCGCCGCTGCGGCCATGGTTTTAATGGCGCTGCTGCTCACACCGTCGAAATGGGGGCCGCGCGTGCAGCGGCAGTGCGAATGCGGAATCTGCTCAATTTCGACCCGCTGCTAATGCGACGTGCAGTTAGACGTTAGCCCTGCAGGAGAGCTCAAACACGGCTGAAGTGATAGGCCGGCTCAGCCAACGTGCTCATGCGAACAAATTGATGCTGCTGGATTACGCGCAGCCCGTTTCCTTCGCCTAGATGTGCCATCTCAGATGCGGATCGCGCTGATTAGGGCGCGGGTCATGCAGGCTGAGGCCATATGAGGCTTTTTGAGTGCAGTGAGCAAAATGATAGCGCTCTCGTCAAATCAGATATATATCATACGCGGATAGTGCTGTGTCCGGCGAGCGCAAGCAGCAACCGATTCTACAATGAGGATTCTCCGGCTCCTGCTGCTGCTTTCCTCGGCAGCAGCCATGCTCATGGACATGGCGCCCATGGAGCCGCACAGCACGTCGTGCGCGGGGCTCGTGAGTGCCATGTATGGATTCGGCGGCTCTGAGTGCACGGCGCTGCAGTCGTGGAATCGCGGGCCCTGCATGTGCAAGATCCCGGCCTACGTCGAGACCGTCATGTCCTGCGTCGACGCGCAGATGCAGAACGTCACGCAGGCCGCGCGCAACAGCACGCGCACGATGGCGTACGAAATGTTCTTGCAGATGAGTTGCCCCGACACGAACATCACAATGGCCGACCTCGAGGCCTACCACCACAATGCGTCGGCGCTGCCCACGTACGACACGTCGCTGCAGAACCAGCCGGCTCCGTGGCCCGTCGACGGCGCATTCCGCGTGTCTGACGCCGAGGCGTACAACGCGCTGACCGCGAACACGCTGTACAACGAGTCTGAGCCGCGCAGCAAGCGCTTCGGCGCCGCCCTGAACGGGTACTGGGCAGGCATCGTGCTGCTGCGGTTTGTGAGCGTCTGCCTCGCAAAGGTGTTTCCGACTGTGCGCAACTCGAAGGGCCAGGCGCCGCCGTCGCGCTGGCTGCGCAAAAACGTGATGATCCCGACGCTGTTTGGTCGCGCGTCGCGCTCGTTCGCGCGCATGGGCGTGTCGATCCCGACGCGCTCGCACTCGCTGGCCATCTTCGGCTTCGCCGTCCTCGTCGTCGTGTTCACGTTTGTGCATCTGCCCGTGTGGTACCCGAACTACACGTGGTCCTACAGCAACGAGCAGCAGTACTCGTCGTTTCTGGGCCAGCGCTCGGGCGTGCTCACGCTCTACATGTGCCCGCTGCTCATCCTGTTTGCCGGGCGCAACAACTTTTTGCAGTGGCTGACGAGCTGGCCGCAGGAGGTGTATGTGCTGTACCACCGCTGGATCGGCCGCGCCGTGGCCTTCGAGCTCGTCGTGCACATCATCTCCTACAACATCCAGCGCATCTCTGCGGGCCGGTACCAAGAGATGTGGACGAAGGCGTACTGGCACTGGGGCATTGTTGGCGCCTCGTTCGGGCTGTTTCTCGCGTTCCACAGCATCGCGTTTCTGCGCCGCCGCTCGTACGAAATCTTTTTGCTGCTGCACATTGTCAGCGTCTCCATGTTCATCGTTGGTGCCTACTTCCATCTCGACCTTCTTGACGAGCCGATTGGGCTCTACTTTATTTATGCCATGATCGCCGCGTGGGCGTTCGACCGCGCCATGCGCATCGTGCGCGTCGTCACGTCAAACCCGTTCGGCACGGCGCGCGTCACGCTGCACGAGAACATGCTCGAGCTCGTGATGGACCGGCCGCGCTCGTGGAACGTGCAGATGCGGCCCGGCGTGCACACGTTTGTGCACATATTGAAGCCGACGCTGTTTCTGCAGTCGCACCCGTTCACGCTGCTGAGCAGCATCGACGAGCCGAACAAAATCAAGCTGTTCTGCCGCGTGCGCGACGGCATGACGCGCCACCTCGCGCGCATGGCGCAGGAGGCGCCGGCCGACTTCGAGACGCGCGTGCTTTTGGACGGGCCCTACGGCCACTGCCACGACCTCAGCGAGTTCGACGAGTGCGTGTTTGTGGCCGGCGGTGTGGGCATCACGGCACCATTTGCATACATCCAGCACATTCTGTGGAAGTACCCGCGCGGCTTCCAGAAGATCACTCTGTTGTGGGCGATCCGCGACGAGTCGCCGCTCAAATGGTTCGAGAGCGAGCTGCAGTTCCTGTCCGAGTACGCGCGCGTCGACGTGCAGCTCTACATCTCGAGCGGCACGTCGAAGCACGCGCGCAGCCTCAATGTTGTCCCGGCCGTGCACGAGCTCATCGCCGCCAGCAAGGGCCCCATCTCTGTCATGTGCTGCGGGCCAGAACTCATGAACAACGAGGCGCGCTACGCCGTCACATCGGGCCTCGAGCTCACGAAAAACTTTGTCGAGTATTATGAAGAGGCGTTTTCGTTTTAACGCCAGCGCGCGTCGCGCGACCTTTATTATGTACAGTAAAAGAACCTTACGCACTTTTGAGACCCTCGGGCCATAAAGGCCTGCAAAGCAACATTTTCCTCTAAGTACAGCCTGTGAATGAGTCGCATTGATTTTACGCGTCAATTAAATTAGAAATGAGCGCGCAATGGCCTAGGCAAGCTTGGCGCGACCTCGCGCATCTATAGCAGGCCTGCCAATTACGCCGCTTAGGTAAGGGGGTTTGAATAAATAAATTTAAATAGACGCACATCAATTCGTCGCCCTCATGGACTCATGTTGTGCTCGCGATGCGGCGCGAATGAGTCCGAGGTAAAGACAAGAGGCGAAAACTTCTGCAAGCAATGCTACTGCGAGTTTGTGGGCCGCAAGTTCCGCACCGTCATGAGCGCGTTCCGCGTCAATGGCTCGCCGGACTCGAACATAGTACCGCCGCTCGTGCTGGCGCCCGTGTCGTTCGGCGTCTCGTCGCTGGCCATGGTGGACATGCTTGTGGAGATGCAGAGGTCGCAGAGCGCGAAGCACAATGGCATGACCGGGTTCCGCCTCGTGTGCGTGTACTTCAGCGACGAGGACGCGCCGCGCGCATGGCCCTGGCCCGCGACGCCGCTCCTGCGCGTGCCCATAAGCGAGCTGTTTGGCCAGATGCTGCCTGAGCTCGGCGAGAAGGGCCGCCTCAGCCGCAGCAGCCGGCAGGACCTGCAGAGCATCCTCGTGCGCCAGGCGTGCCTCGGCCTCGCCGCCGAGAAGCAGGCCGCCGCGACGCTTTTCGGCAGCTCCATGACGCGACTCAGCGAGCTGACGCTGGCCGAGACGGTGAAGGGCCGCGGCGCCGCGATCCCGGCGCTCGTGTCGCCGGACGCGGGCTCTGGCCTCGTGTACCCGCTGCGCGACGTGACGCTGCCCGAGCTCGAGAAGTACTGCGCCGTGCGCGGGCTCGCCGAGCTCGTCGTGCCGGACGCGCCGCCGCCGGGCATCACGAAAATGCAGAGCATCGACGAGATCGTGCATGCGTACTTCGCCGACGTGCAGAAAAGCTTCCCGTCCGTCGTGTCGACGGTGGCTAAGGTCGCGTCGAAGCTGTCGCAGGACGCCGAGCCCTGCGCGCTGTGCCAGGGCAGCGACGGCGTGCGCCTGTGCTACGCATGCCAGGCGGCCCTGCACGAGCCCGAGCTGCAGCAGGCGCCGCGCCGCGCCAACCTGGCCGAGATTCTGCAGGCCTACGCCCTCTAGTGCGTTTAGTAGACGCAGCGCTGACTATAGACGAAAAAGGCCGGCCATTTTGAGGGCGCGCGCGCCACGCGCTGATCGGGGCCAACTAATAAATGAAGCATAGAGAACCGATCCCGCATAGACTAGACGGGGCGGTAAAGTGCGCGCGCGCGTGGCTCGCCGCACTGCGCTGCGCTGCGCTTTTCATGTCAATATAAATACAATCGTTCTACCTCATTAGCTACTTTTGGTTCAGTGGCCCTGCGCGGCGGCCGCGGCGACGGCGGCCGCCGCCGTCGCGCGCGTCTCCTCCTCCTTGATTACAGGATCGAACTCCTCGGTCGAGTCGAGGCCGTGTAGGCCGTTCGGCAGCGGGCCCGAGCGCGGCACGCCGAGCGCGCCAAGGTGCCCGAGCTGGCCCACGTTCCCGACGGAGCCCATGTGCGAGGCCAGGCCGACGCCCATCTGCGAGTACATTAGGGACTCCTGGCTGTGGCCAGCGTCCAGTTCGTGGTCGTGGTGCGCGTGGTGGCCGTGGTGCGCGTGGTGCCCGAGCTGGCCCATCTGGTGGTGCTGCGGCGCGCGCTCGGCCGCGGCCGGGTCCTCGTGGTGCACGACGAGGTCGCTGCCGTTCGCGCGCATCATGTCGCTCTTCAGCGCAAGGTCTTGGGGTATTGTCATGACGGCGCCGTTATAGAACGCCTTCTCGGGCATGCCCTCCTGCAGGTGCGTCGTGCCAATGGCCGGCGGCGTGTGGTTCGGGTGCACCTGGCGCCAGTGGCGGCGCATGTTCGAGCAGCTCGTGAACGCGCGCTCGCACACGCCGCAGCGGTACGGCTTTACGCCCGTGTGTACGCGCGTGTGCAGCTCCATGTTCACGCGCTGCGAGAACTGTTTGTGGCAGAAGCTGCACTCGAACGGCTTCACGTCGTTGTGCGTGCGCATGTGCGTCGTCAGGTTCCCGCTGCGGCTGAACGCGCGCCCGCACGACCGGCACTTGAACGGCTTCTCGCCCGTGTGCGTGCGCATGTGCACCGTGAGCAGCGAGCTCTGCGTGAACTTGCGCGAGCAGATCTGGCACTGGAACGGCTTCTCGCCCGTGTGCCGCCGCACATGCGCGGCGAGATTGCCCTTCAGCGTGAACTGCCATCCGCAGAACTCGCAGTCGAACGTGCGCCGCGGCTGACCCGGCGCGGGCTGCGTCCCCGGCGGCGCGCCGCCGAGCGCCGTGTCCTGCAGCGACGGGTCCGTGTTGTTGCG